>VDFB02321045.1:142502-205085 GCA_007258455.2 Sequoia sempervirens | reverse complement strand
CTTATTCTCCATCATATCAATGTCATATGAATTCCATGTGAAGCTTGGTTATCCATGGATACACTCCATGAAATCCATCTCATCAGTTGTGCATAAATGTTTAAAGCTTCCCTTTGACAATGAAATCTTTATTGTGCACCATTGTGGCTTTAATCTTGTGTCTTCCTGTGAGAATTTTTCATTGGATTTTTTTTTCCTAAGCCTATGGAACCTATTAAACATTGTGAGAAATTCTTTTTCAAATCCTACCAAAAGTTTAAGGTGAAATGAATAGCAAAACTATACCTTAGAAACATGCCTCAAAACATGCCTCAATCCATGATTGAGCCTCCTATCCTTGAAAACTATGATTTAACCTAAAGCCATTCCAAGCAACCAAGACCAACCTAAGAGGTATCATTTTCCTTATTTCCTATAAAAGACCAAGAAACAACAAGTTCAATTTTGTCACGTACTACCAAGATGTTCAAGTTTACAAAGCTAAAGAGAAAAGTGGTTGAAGAACATCCTTTGTTCCTTTTTTGTTCCTCCCCTTAGGGAATAAAAGAAACCTATGGTTGATAAACCCGCTCCCATACAAAAACAACTTGAAAATCATACTAAAAGAAACGGAAATTCTAGAGAACGTAGCCATCAAAATCATGCTATTTCTCAAAGGTTAAATGAAGAAAATAGCAAAGAAAATCAACATCCAAAATTTATTGAAGCAATACACGATGAGTTTCCCTCTTCACCGCAACAAAAATATCCTATATCGCAACCACAACAACAGCTAAATCTTTCTTTGGACATTCTAATTCAACCTCCTGTTGTGATTAACTTGGATGACAATGATGAGGTTGCTAAAATTGTATTACGAAGAAATGCATAACAATGAATTGAATACATTGTTTCCTTTCACGAAGCTTACATGACAATTCTCCTAAGAATAGTGTTGTGAATTGGTGATGATACTAGTACCAAGCACCAGATGTGCATCCCTTTGGCTAGTTGTATTCCTTTTGTATATGATGAACACTTAATTGAATGCAGATGAACTACTATAGGTTGACTTGGATGTGCCTTACTGCTCTTTTGCATTATTTTCTTTTTCATTTTATGTGTGTGATTGCATGTGCTTAATGTGATATCCCCATGTTGCTATGTTTGATGTATCTCTCTCTTTATATGCATTCCTCTATTTGTATCTACATTCTTCTCTATATCGTAAACATGCATATTTTCATTTGTCTTGTGTTTTCCTTTTGGGTATGACACAAGTCATCAAGACATTTAGGTCTCTTCCATGTTGACCCAAAAATATTTTTCATTTGTCTTGTGTTTTTCCCTTTGGGGATGATGGGCATGCCAAGACATTTCTACATCTCTTCCATCTTGACTTTTGAAAGGCTCCTTTCTCTATTTTTGTCTCTTTATGTCATTCTTTCCATTCCATGAGTATTTGGGGAATGATACCCTCGAGCTCTTTTACATAAAACATTGTAGCAAAGACATAATCGACCCCAAATTTTGGATCCCTTATGTGATTTTTGGGATTTCATTTTGGGGGAAACCCCTTTTTCATAACGTAGATTCATTTGGAAACATATTACTTGGCATAAGGCTTTCCAAATAATCTCTCATGCCCTCTTTATTTTTAGCATTTATCATTTACTACTTTTAAAGTCACTGCTCAGAAAGTAATGGTGTTTAAAGCAATTCTCTTTAAGGTGGGGCATTACTGACATTGCTCCTTTCAATTCATGTTTCAATGTAGTCTTCTTACTTCATGTGATGTGGTCTTTTCACCTTTGTGGTGACATTGGTGTGATTTCCCTAAAAGAGCTTGATCTCTCTCTTAGCATATTATATTCTCCTTAGTGGCTTGATGCATTACACTACATACCCTAAGTTGTGAATCTTCTATTCTTTGATTGTCCCATCTTTGCAGACATTAGACACAATGTTCCCTAAGTTAAGACCTTACATGAACTAAGAAAACTCCCTTGAACATACCTACACTATTTTCCATTTACAATATCAATTATATGACCACCTTGCATAACACACTTTTCTTGCCTATGGAGCCATCCTATTTATTGATGGGTGTCAAGCATGCTAAGCTTTGCTTGCCTCATGAATCCTATTGTTCGTGTTATGCTTTCAAACCTTATCAAAGTTATTAGGAGGTATATCTTTGGTAAGGTTAGCATATGGGAGCCAAACTTAGGTATGACTTTCCCTAGCCACTTGCTTGTTTCTGTGAGTGCAAATTGGCCGCATGCGTATGTGTCTCATTGGTGGCTCACCAAGTGGATGGACTTAGGTTTCACTAGCCCTTGTGAGAGTGTGTTTTCTTTGCATAGTGGACATCTTGTTCCAATTTGTAAAAATTCCTTTGGAAAAAATAGCTTAGATCTGGTCCACAATGTGTGGGACAAATGATCAAAGCTCAATCCAACCATTTTTTTTATGTTTTTTTTCTCTTTTCCTTTAACACTATATGCTTGTTTACATGTGTGTTCTTTTTGTGCCTATACATTTTGCCACAGATCTTGGTGCAGGATCACCTACACCTCATCCACAATTTATGATCATTTGATGGTAAATAGGGAGGTCTATTTGTAAGTGTTAGTATTTTGAGGTCTTTTGTCATTAATAAGGTCATCCAAGACCATTGAGTAAGATCTAGGGTGATTTTTTGGGTTTTGTGTTCAAAATGTGTAAAGTTGCCATCTTGCACCTAAAAGTTTTCATGTAGCCTTTGAAGGCATTAACTTGAATTTGTATGTGAAAGTGCAAGGTTGGAGTTTTGAACATGTAATAAGGTTATTTTCAAGCTTTTAGTATGGTTTTAAGAGTTATAAATTGCAAGCATTGTGCAATGTTTCAATATACTTGTAAAGGTGACAAATTGTGTAAAAGGGGGTAATTAATCTTTGAACAATCATTAGTGATTCAAAAGTTATTATGGGGTGGTTGGACATTGGTTGGCCTAGGAAAACTTTAAAAGCATGAGAATCTCATTTTGTATGGTTGGAGAGAAGATTTGAAGAAAGAACTCAATAAAACACTACTAATTTCTCAGAATTTTGTGTTTTGCTTCTTTTCTAGACTTGTACGGAACTGTACAGGTTGTTCATGGTCTGATATCATTATTTTTTCAAGATACATGTGTTTACTTACTATTTCCTTTTTATTTGAAGCCCCAACTCATCTTCTGGTGTGTGGAATTAGCAAATCTCCAAGACTTCTCTATTTTGTTGATGCAAGGGTTTGTGTGAGATTTAAGCATGAAATTACCATCCCACCTACCATTTGACCTGTTACTTGGTGGGATGGCTTGGTGTATGTTATTATAGGTTTCTTTCTATTTTAAATGTTGTTTAGATTGTTTAAATTGGTCAACTTAAACTTGTTAGATTCCTCTAAGGATAGGTTATCAAATTGGTTGTGATTAAGCCTCCTAGGTCTACATCAGAGTGGTATTAGAGCACACTAGTAGATCTTGTGTTGTTTTAAATTGGTTTTGCAGGTAGGTGAAGAGAGGATTGTGAAAATGCCACCTAAAGGAAGTATGGTTGCAAGGAAGATTTACAATCATGACAGGGAGATAGAAGCCTTGAAAAGAGAGATGGTTGCTTGGAAGGAAAAGAATAGAGTGGAAGAGGATGTAAGTGAAATTGAAGAGGAAGAATAAGCTCCTGGTGAAGAAGAGGAGATGGATCCAGATGATGTGAGAAAAATGAAGCTTTTGAAAGTTGTGAAGAAGGATGGACATGGAAAAATATATGTTCCTATGTATGGAGGAAAACTTGATAGTGAAGAGCTCCTGGATTGGATTGGGGCCATGGAAAACTACTTTGATAGTGAATATGTTGATGGACATAAGGTGAAGAAGGCTAAAAAAGACTGAAGGGACATGCTTTGGTATGGTGGAATTTTGTGCAAGAGGAAAGGGAGAGACAGGGAAAGAGAAAGATCACTTCTTGGGAGAGGATGAAGGCCAAATTGAAAGGTAAATTTCTCCCTTGTGATTACAATGTTCAATTGTTGATTCAGAATTCCTTACTATGAATCACTAAACAACTTGTTAGATTTACCAGGATACAGATTTAAAATTAAGATCGTAACTGACGATGCTTGTGAATTGAGCAAATAAACACATAAAATGCAGGAAAGTAAAGAATCTGACAATATCATGCACCAAGAAAAGAGAGACAAAAATTTGATTACGGAGTTCACCAATTTTTGGCTACGTCTCCGGATCCGCAAATAAGCACGATCGATGCTATTACTATGATGCAACTTCTTTTACATCACCATGGTCTTTCACTGAGTTACAATCTGCTTCCCACTGAAACACTGTCTTGACAAGAACTTTCTAGCACCCTGCCCAGTCCTTCTGTCAGCTTTACAATGCTTTCAGACAATGAAACTGCAACTCACACTCACACAAGAGTGCATAGGCATCAAGCCTTTACAAATGACTCACTAAGTTATTATCTCTTCTCCCTAGAGACCACTTAGCTCTCAAAAGTCTTCAATAACTCACTCTAAAACCCTTTACTAAGAGAAAATAAACTCTCCAAGAGTTTTTACAAGAATGAGATCACTCAAAAGTTTTCTAAAATCTCTCACCAAGAGAACACCCAAACACTTCCCCCAATGAAAAGCACTCTCACCATCTCCCTTTTATACAAAATCAATAAGCCTAAATAGGCTTAACAAAAATATTAAATGCATAACCACCATAGTTCCCTCTTAACAATACACCCTTTTTACAATTCGGGCCTAACCCCCTTAGAGCTTAATTTGGCTCCAATACACCTAAAAAGGTTTAAAATTAACCATATAATGGTTCATTTGTTAAGAATTTGGGCTTAACAAATAGCAAAATAAAACAAATGCCATAGAACATTAAACATCTATCGGTGGGATAACGATATGCATGTTTTTTGCCACCCACGTGGTCGGGGGTTCAAACCCCACCGGCCACATTTTCAAACAAATCTGCCGAACTTTCAACAATAAAAACAAACCGCTCAACACTTAAACGTAACGGCAACGTTTGGTGCAACGCCCATCCGCGATTCTCGGCTACGAGAGGTTAAGGGTTCGAATCCTTAACAAACCTTTTTTAACAAACAAACTGACCTTGAACCAACTGCAGGAGATACAGACGCCACGTGGCATGCCAAGGAGGTGCCACATGGCACCACTTCATTTGTTGCCAAAGACACGTCACTGCCCACTAGACCACTGACTCGTCTGCCACGTCAACTGTACGATCCGCTGACTAGGTTGCCACACTGGAGTACGGAATGCCACATCATTGTACGGACTTGACACGTGTCAACATCTGGTTGGTCCACATTGGATTTTGTACCACATGATGATGTCATATGTACAGATGATGACATCATCACTGTACCTTCAAGTCCTCCAAGTCAACCGAGAGCTTTGACTGGCCGTATCTTGCGCATACGAGCTCCATTTTCGATGAAACGAATGCCATCGGAATCATATCGACGAGCACTTCGATTTGACACCGATTTTGGTGAATTCCAATATGTTCAATTTTTTTGCCTTCCTGATGGCATTGGTACTTAGTTTGACCGAACCTTTGACCAAACATAACTCGCACATACGATATCCTTTTGACACGATTCAAGTTGCATCGGAATCCTGTCGCTGTGCTCTATCCATTGATGCCAGTTCCGGGAGATTCTAAAGTTGTTGGATTTTGAGGTCTTCGGGATCCACCTAGATCAATTGCTTAAGAAGTTGCAAAATCTTAGACAAAAATATTTGGATGTGCAATCATATACTGAAGAATTTTATAAGTTAAGCATAAGAGCTAAGCATGAAGAAGATGAGGAAGAAATGATTGCTAGGTACTTGAATGGCTTGAGGTATAATATTCAGGATGAGATCAGCTTGTTGGCACCTAGGTCAGTTGAACAATGCTTTCAAATGGTAATGAGGGCAGAAGAAAAACCAAAAAGGAGATAAGAGAAGGCAGCAAGAGGAAGAGGAAACACTTCTAGGGGTAGAGGAAAAACTTCAACATCAAGGCAACCTAAGGAAGACCATCCCATAAATATGTTGAGAAGAACAAAGAACAAGCTCCTAAAGCAAGAGGAGGATGGAGAGGTGGAAGGAAAAACTTTAAAAAAAGGAGAGATTACAATGAATTCTCAGGAAGATGTTATAGATGTAATGAATTTGGACACCTATCTTTCAAGTGTCCTCAAAACCAAGGTTCATCATCAAGTGGTGATAGAAGAGGTGACAAAAGAGTCTAATATGTGCAAGGAGATGAAGAAGAGAGTGTGAGTTAATCAAGCAGACCTTCAGATCCAGAGGTAGGAGAGGCACTCATGATAAGAAGGACCTTGTTGAAAGTTCAAAAAGAAGATCTGAGCCACAGAAGGAACCTATTCATAACCTCATGTAAATGCAAAGGTAAAGTGTGTCAAGTTGTAATTGATTCTGGTTCTCAAGATAATATAGTGTCTAGGGAGATGGTAGATAAGTTGAATTTAGAAAAAATTCCTCATGTATCACTCTACAAAGTTTCTTGGGTGAATGATGGCCAAAGTTTAGTAGTGAGTAAGCAACCCTATGTGGATTTCCAGATTGGGGAGTACAAGGATAGAGTCCTATGTGATATATTGTCAATGCATTGTTGCAATCTACTCTTGGGAAGGCCATGGAAATTTGATAGGAAGTTTATGTATGATGGTTGGGAAAACACCTACACCATTTGGAAAGATAATCAAAGTTTCAAGATAACTCCTTTGCATGGAAAAGAGAAGGACAAGGGCAAAGCTAAGGTGGTAATCTCTGGAAAAAAAGAACCAATAAAGATTGAGGATGGTAAGAGTAATTTTTTTTTGTTTTGGAGTAAAGTTATGATGTTAGAACAACAACAAAGATACCTACTAATGGTGTTAGGACAGTGGAAAGCCTATTCTTGCAAGAGGAGGAAAAAGGTATGATACTTAGGCCTCATTTTGACAAAGTGAATGTTGGTAAGTTTGTAGGGCAGTATGGGAAACAGGGTGGAATGCATGGAGAGAACTTCATCGAGCAAAGTGGAATCATGATTGGGACCATTATATGTCCCATAGTTGAGTGAGATGTTAGATTTTTTAGTGAAAGGGTGGATAAGGCTGCTACTACAGGGGCACATAGCATGAAAGGTCTAAAAACAATGAATAGGGAGCAAGATAAATTAAGAAACATAGCTCTAATGACAGTGGAAAATAGATGGAATATGCAAAGGTCCCAACACAGCAATGAACATGAAATTAAACTAAAGGGGAATACAGATCCAAGGGATACTAATGTGTGTTTGTTTTCAAGTGTATGACATGGTGAAAACTCAAATGTTGAGCAGAGAAAGAATGCAAGACAATCAACAGGTCTGAGAACAAAGGATAGGATGAATATGTATATGTAAACACATTCAATAGTGATAAATGTATAGGGTAGATTATCAGTCCAGTCTACATGAATTAGTGGAATGGATTTGTGAACCAATGGAGCCTCCATGAAGCTTGGAGATAGTGGGTGCAAAGACAACTCATGAGGCATGAGTATTTTCTAGGGGGGTGTATGGTGCAGGAGCACCTACACCTCATCCTCAATTTGTGATCATTTGAAAGTAAATAGGGAGGCCATTTGGTAAGAGTTAGTTTTTTGAGGTCTTTTTTCATTAATAAGGTCAATCAAGACCATTGAGTAAGATCTAGGGTGAGTTTTTTGGTTTTGTGTTCAAAATGTGTAAAGTTTCCATCTTGCACCTAAAATTTGTCATGTAGCCTTTGAAGGCATTAACTTGAATTTGTATGTGAAAGTGCAAGGTTGTAATTTTGAACATGTAATAAGGTTATTTTCAATCTTTTAGTATGGTTTTAGGAGTTATAAATTGCAAACATTGCACAATGTTTCAATATACTTGTAAAGGTGACAAATTGTGTAAAAGGGGGTAATTAATCTTCCAACGGTCAATAGTGATTCAAGAGTCAGTTGTAAGGTGGTTGGACATTGGTTAGCCTAGGAAAACCTTTAAAAGGAATGAGAATCTCATCTTGTATGGTTGGAGAGAATATTTGAAGAAAGAACTCAATAAAACTCTGCTAATTTCTCAGAATTTCTATTTTTTTGCTTCATTCTAGACTTGTACGGAACCGTACAAGTTTTTCATGGTCTGATATCATTATTTTTTCAAGATACATGTGTTTACTTACTATATCCTTTTGATTTTAAGCCCCAACTCATCTTTTGGTGTGTGGAATCAGCAAATCTCCAAGACTGCTCTATTTTGCTGAGGCAAGGGTTTGTGTGAGATTTAAGCCATGAAATGACCATACCACCTAATGTATGACCTTTTACTCAGTGGGATGGCTTGGTTTATGTTATTATAGGGTTTATTTCTATTTTAAATGTTCTAGAATGAGTGTAATGCTGATGGATAGGGGTTCTTGTTCAGAAACAAACATTGTTTTCATATGAAGTTGAAGTGCTAAAGTGTGATTTGGGAAAGTTTCCAAAAGAATGGTCCATCTAATGAAATTTTGACCATGTGCAGGGTCTATAGAACCTATTTAAAGCTTTCATTTAGCCTAGGAATGTCTGGGTATAGTAGTTTTAATAAACCCTCTTGAATTATGCTCAAAGTAAGGGTTTTCAAATTTGGTATGCATTTGTCTGTACCAATGGAATCATTTTTTGTTTTTGGAGGTTTAAAGACATATGAACTACTTTCCCATGATTTCAAAGATTTTTATGTAGTTTAGAGGGTATGTCCTTTGGAAAAGAGGCATATTTCACTAGGTTTTTCCATGCTAGGGTTATTGAAAGTCAAGTATGCTCCAAAAGAGTTGATGCTTAGTTTGAGGTATGTTTTGTAGAACCCACTAGGGTATCTGCAACCATTGTTTATTTGGTGATTCATTTGGGAAGTTTGGGTGAAAACTGGCTAAAACTGAGTTTCCACTACTATAAGGGTTCAGGGGGTGAATGATTGAAATCTAGTTTCTAATGATTTTCAAGCTTTGAGGGTTGTTTAAATTGTTTAAATTGGTCAACTTAATATTTTTAGATGCCTCTTAATGGTAGGTTATCAAATTGGTTGTGATTGAGCCTCCCAGGTCTACATTAGAGTGGTATCACAGCACAGTAGTAAATCTTGTGTTGTAATTTTGAATTGGTTTTCTAGGTAGGTGAAGAGAGGATTCTGAAAATGCCACCTAAAGGAAGTTTAGTTTCAAGGAAGATGGACATTCATGATAGGGAGATAGAAGCCTTCAAAAGATAGATGGTTGCTTGGAAGGCAAAGAATAGAGTGGAAGAGGATGTAAGTGAAACTGAAGAGGAAGAAGAAGCTCCTGGTGAAGAAGAGGAGATGGATATTGATGATGCAAGAACAATGAAGATTTTGAAGGATATGAAGAAGGATGGACATCAAAAAATAGATATTCCTATGTATAGAGGAAAACTTGATAGTGAAGAGCTGGTTTGGATTGGGGTCATGGAAAACTACTTTGATAGTGAAGATGTTGATGAAGGGCATAAGGTGAAGAAAGCTAAAACAAGACTGAAGGGACATGCTTCAATGGTATGGTGTAATTGTGTGCAAGAGGAAATGGAGAGACAAGAAAAGAGAAAGATCACTTCTTGGGAGAGGATGAAGGCCAAATTGAAAGGTAAATTTCTCCCTTATGATTACAATGTTCAATTGCTTAAGAAGTTGCAAAATCTTAGACAAAATGATTTGGATGTGCAATCATATACTGAAGAATTTTATAAGTTAAGCATAATAAATAAGCATTAAGAATATGAGGAATAAATTTTTGCTAGGTACTTCAATGGCTTGAGGTATAATATTCAGGATGAGATCAGCTTGTTGGCACCTAGGTCAGTTGAACAATGCTTTCAAATGGCAATGAGGGTAGAAGAAAACCTAAAAAGGAGACAAGAGAAGGAAGCAAGAGGAAGAGGCAGTGCTTCTAGGGGTAGAGGCACAACTTCAACATCAAGGCAGCCTAAGGAAGACCATGAAGATGTTGAGAAGAACAAAGAACAAACTCCTAAAGCAAGAGGAGGATGGAGAGGTGGAAGGACAAACTTTAAACAAAGGAGAGATTACAATGAATTCTCAGGAAGGTGTTATAGATGTAATGAATTTGGACATCTATCTTTCAAGTTTCCTCAAAACCAAATTTTGTCATCAAGTAGTTATAGAGGAGGTGATAAAAGAGTCCAATATGTGCAAGGAGATGAAGAAGAGAGTGTGAGTTCATCAAGAAAACCTTTAGATCTAGAGGTAGGAGAGGCACTCATGATAAGAAGGACCTTGTTGCAAGGAAAAAAAGAAGAATATTTGAGCCAAAGAAGGAACCTATTTAGAACCTCACGTAAATGCAAAGGTAAAGTGTGTCAAGTTGTAATTGATTCTAGTTCTCAGGATAATATGGTGTCTAGGGAGATGGTAGATAATTTGAGTTTAGAAACAATTCCTCATGTAGCACCCTAAAAATTTTCTTGGGTGAATGATAGCCAAATTTTAGTAGTGAGTGAGCAAGCCTATGTGGATTTCCAGATTGGGGAGTAAAAGGATAGAGTCCTATGTGATATATTGCCACTGAATTGTTTCCATCTACTCTTGGTAAGGCCATGGTAATTTTATAGGAAGTCTATGTATGATGGTTGGAAAAACACCTACACCATTTGGAAAGATAATCAAAGTTTCAAGATAACTCCTTTGCATGGAAAAGAGAAGGACAAGGGAAAAGCTAAGGTGGTAATCTTTGGAAGAAAAGAACCAATGAAGCTTGAGGATAGTAAGAGTAATTTTTCTTTTGTTTTGGAGTAGATTTTTGATGTTAGAATAGCATCAAAGACGCCTACTAATGGTGTTAGGACATTGGAAAGCTTGTTCTTGCAAGAGGAGGAAAAAGGTATGATGCTTAGGCCTAATTTTAACAAAGTGAATACTGGCAAGTTTGCAAGGCAATATGGGAAACAGGGTGGAATGCTTGGAGAGAACTTCATGGAGCAAAGTGGAATCATGATTGGGACCATTGTTTGTCCCATAGTTGAGTGCAATGTTAGATTTTTTAGTGAAAGGGTGGATAAGGTTGCTAATACAGGGTCACATAGCATGAAAGGTCTAAAAACAATGAATAGGGAGCAAGATAAATTAAGAAACATAGCTCTGATGACAATGGAAAACAAATGGAATATGCAAAGGTCCCAATAGAGCAATGAACATGAAATTAAACTAAAGGGGAATATAGATCCAAGGGATACTAATGTGTGTTTGTTTTCAAGTGTATGACATGGTGAAAACTCAAATGTTGAGCAGAGAAAGAATGCAAGACAATCAGCAGGTCTGAGAACAAAGGATAGGATGAATACATATGTAAAAACATTCAATAGTGATAAATGTATAGGGAAGATTATCAGTCCAGTCTACATAAATTAGTGGAATGGATTTGTGAACCAATGGAGCCTTCATGAAGCTTGGAGACAGTGGGTGCAAGGACAACTCATGAGGCATGAGTATTTTCTAGGGGGTTGTATGGTGCAGGAGCACCTACACCTCATCCTCAATTTCTGATCATTTGAAAGTAAATAGGGAGGTCAGTTGGTAAGAGTTAGTTTTTTGAGGTCTTTTTTCATTAATAAGGTCAATCAAGACCATTGAGTAAGATCTAGGGTGAGTTTTTTGGTTTTGTGTTCAAAATGTGTAAAGTTGCCATCTTGCACCTAAAAGTTGTCATGAAGCCTTTGAAGGAATTAACTTGAATTTGTATGTGAAAATGAAAGGTTGGAGTTTTGAACATGTAATAAGGTTATTTTCAAGCTTTTAGTATGGTTTTAAGAGTTATAAATTCCAAGCATTGCACAATGTTTCAATATACTTGTAAAGGTGACAAATTGTGTAAAAGGGGGTAATTAATCTTCAAATAGTCATTAGTGATTCAAAAGTTAGTTGTAAGGTGGTTGGACATTGGTTGGCTTGGGAAAATATTTCAAAGGCATGAGACTCTCATTTTTTATGGTTGGAGAGAATATTTGAAGAAAGAACTCAATAAAACACTACTAATTTCTCAGAATTTTTTTTTTCTTCTTTTCTTGACTTGTACGGAACCGTACAAGCTGTTCATGGTCTAATATAATTATTTTTTCAAGATATATTTTTTTACTTATTGTTTCCTTTTGATTTGAAGCCCCAACTCATCTTCTGGTGTGTGGAATCAGCAAATCTCCAAGACTGCTTTGTTTTACTGAGGCAAGGGTTTGTGTGAGATTTAAGCCATGAAATGACCATCCCACCTACTGTATGACCTTTTACTAAGTGGGATAGCTTGGTGTATGTTATTATAGGGTTTCTTTCTATTTTAAATGTTTTAGAATGAGTGTAATGTTGGTGGATAGGGGTTCTTGTTTAGAAACAAGCATTGTTTTCATATGAAGTTGAAGTGCTAAAGTGTGATTTGGGAAAGTTTCCAAAAGAATGGTCCATATAATGAAATTTTGACCATGTTTAGGGTCTATAGAACCTGTTTGAAGCTTTCATTTGGTCTGGGTATAGGAGTTTTAATAAACACTCTTGAATTGTGCTCAAAGTAAGGGTTTTCAAGTTTGGTTTTCATTTGTTCATTCCAGTGGAATATTTTGTGGTTTTGGAGGTTTAAATACATATGAACTACTTCCTCAGGGTTTTAGAGAGTTTTATGTACTTTATATGGTACGTCCTTTGGAAAAGAGGCCTATTTCACTAGTTTTTTCCATGCTAGGGTTATTGACAGTCAAGTATGCTCCAAAAGAGTTGATGATGAGTATGAGGTATGTTTTGTAGGACCCAAAAGGGTATCTAGAACCATTTTTTATTTTGTGAGTCATTTGGGAAGTTTGGGTAAAAATTGGCTAAAATTGAGTTTCCACTACTACAAGGGTTCAGGGGGTGAATGAGTGAAATCTAGTTTCTGATGATTGTCAAGTTTGAGGGTTGTTTAGATTGTTTAAATTGGTCAACTTAATCTTGTTAGATGCCTCTTAAGGGTAGGTTATCATATTGGTTATGATTGAGCCTCCTAGGTCCACATCAGATCTTGATCCTGGGGACTTGGTCATCCCTCTTGATTGTTGTCATCTTATCTCACTAGCATTGGTACATTTGGACCCCTCTTCATGCAAGATTTTCTACTTTAGTGTGATTTTGAAGCAAGTTCTTCCTCTCACTAAAGTGGGAGATAAATTTAATGTAGAAAAATGTTTCCCTCTACATTTTCACACTTGTTTAGGCCCTCCCTACTAAAATTGGGCTTCTTTGTTGCTTATTTAGTCTTGTTTTACATCCACAAGCCTTATTTAATACATATTTCTGAGGATGATCTTGACACATATCAAATGACCACTCATAATTTAATGATATTGGTTTTTATGGCCTAGATTTAGTGATCTGGGACTCATAAGTCACCTTGGGCATATGGGTCTCACCTAAGTTTTAGGGCCTAAACCTGAATTTTCCATAAAACTAAATATTTTGTTTAAATTTGTGTTTTGAGCTTAGACTACAGGGACTCATATGCCTCAAATTGCATATGATTCCTACTTAGCATGGATCTAATTTTGAATTCAATTCTTGGTGAGATTTTATTCTCCTAGATTTGATGTTGGCTTGTATTGTTGTAATTTTGGGAAATTGGGCATAAACAAGTATAAATACAAGGTTATTTCACATATTTTCTCTTAACAAGATAACAAGCAATCTAGCAATTTAAGTGATCTTATGAGAATTCAAGTGAGAGAACTATAGAGCATTCAAGAGAATTCAAGAGTGATTATCAAGTATTTTGGAGCATTATTCAAGATTCAAGTGCCATGTCAAAGTCATCATGCATTTGTTTATTTTTTTAGCTAACATTTGTGATGTAGAGTTTCATGATTCAAGCAAGCATTCAAGTCAAGATCCATAACATACAAGCAGGAGTCAAGATCTACATTCATGCTAGCCATTGTAAACAAGATTGCAGCCTTTTGTTCAAAGGTTTGGTGAGTTACAACACTACATATTTTTTCATTCATCATTCATCCTTTTTGTATAAACCTAAAAAAGGTCATCACATTCAGTTAATTAAATACAACCTATTTGATTAATGCTTCAACTACATATAAATAAGGTCTTACTTTATTTATATTGTTCACTTTCCTTTTAATTCTTCTAAATCACATTCTTCTAAATAATTCAATAAACAAAATACCCTAAACGTGTTTATTTAATTAACCTTCCTTAATCTTGTTTAAGAATTAGAGCACATTTCTACAACTTTTTGTGTGCCACCTCATAAAGGTCACATGAAAATAAATAAGCCTAATTATTAATTAGAATTATCCTCACACACTTCCACCAATGAGAAAAAGCACATGGCTTTATTCCCCCACACTTCCAAAAAATTTTGAGCACATGGGTCTTTGTTTCACACACTTGGGAATCCCATACATTTGGCATGTTTCAAATTGGTCAAGGGATTCTCTCCACACAAATGGCATGTTGTCCTTGGTCAAGGGGACATCATCCTGATTCCTTTCATCTCCACCATCTATTATTTCTCCTTTGAATCTAGACCGTTGATGGGTACCACCTCACAAAATGCTTGAGAAACCCTATAAATACACCCTCTTTCCTTAGCATTTATCATCCACCTTTTGAGTAATGTTATAATGCGATTTTGACATACAAATTGGAATAGTGTTATAATGCCATTTTTCATCCACACTTTGAGTATTGTTACCATGCAGGTTTTTCGTAGGAGGTTGGAGCTTTCATGGAGTCTTATACTTAGTTTTCATATCATGTGTTACTTTGCATTTTCATTTTAGACTACTTAATTGCTTCATAGTTACATTTTATCATCCCCATTGCATCATAGTTACATTTTAGGTTAGTTTTTTTTATGTTTTCATTTGATCATATGTATAATCATGGATAGTGTAGACATGCAAAATTGGCATAATGCATTCAACTAGGTCATATTCATCCATTCAGCAAATAAAACAAGTTTATTTATCAATCTCCTAAAGTCATCAGTTTAAATTAAATAAATCAACTTGATCCTAACATCACCCTCCTTGATTAAATAAATCAATCCTTTATTTAATTAATTATGAAATCACCTTTCATCCCTTTTTGATTTAAATAAATCAAAATATTCAAGTCAAAGATGTCAAAGCATTTAATCATCATTAAGTTAATCTAATCTTGATTAACCTAACCTAACCACGCATCACATCCTCTAGCTTTTCCCACTTGCACCAATAAATCATTTTAACTCATTTATAAATTCAGCATTTTCCATCAACATGGCATCTTTGAGGAATATTCCCTCAAGTTTGAATTCAAAAAAAAGTTGACATGTACACCCGAAAAATCATTTATGAGCTCTTACATGGCTCTTACATGTCCCTTTCCAAAGGTCAAACTCAGTATTTACTCTAAAATTCAAATTTGAAATCTCCCTCTCTTTGGCACATTGACCAAAATGTGCTCATTCCTCATCCTATCACAAGTTGACAATGTTGGAAATATATGGCTCAATCATCACAGGCTGTAACCTCTATAGGAGAAAAGTCGGTATGACATCTATCATGTCTAGCTGACAAGCAGATTGGTAGCATTATGTTTTGAACAGGTTTTTGTGACCTTGCAGAAGTCTTGCCGACCACTTTCGCTTTGGGGTCTATCGCTGTGAAATAGAGCAGTCGTTGTAATCTCTCACCGCATGAACATCTCTGGCTGACAGGCCATTCAAGCGGGCGTCGGGGAGACTCATAGTGACCAGGGGGGCTTCGAAGTGACTTCAACACTCGGGAAGAAGTCCCAGCAACATTGGAAAGTCTTGCCGATGAGATATGCATTGAAGTCATCGGGATAACCTACGGCGGCTCAGTGAGAAGTCTTATCGAAAGTAACATGTCTTGCCGACAGTGTTTTATGTCGGAGCCTTCGGGGTAAGTCTTGGAGTTCGGTATGACTTATATCGATAAGGAATGTCTCACCGACGGTATTCACTTGGAGCAGCACAAAGGTCTTGGTGTGAGGTCTTAGCGATGCACAAAGGTCTTGCCGATAGTTGTATGCTTTCGGTGTAACTTAATGTAGCATGATGAAACCTCTTGGTGAGCGGTAACTCTTGCCAATAGGGATGTTGAGATCGATGTGACTTTGATTATAGATATGTGGTCTCACCAAAGAGTGATAGTCTTGGCAAATGGAAAACTCACATCTATGTGACTTGTGGAGCTTCGGTATGACATCTCAGCGAAAGCGATATGTCTTGACGACATGGAAAAAGCTGAGCAATACTCTTCTGAACTCAACATAACATCTTGGTGATAACTATAACTCTTGGCGACATTGATATGAAGCTTTTAGGGCATCGGGGAGACACTCCTTGTGTCTCACCGACATGCCGATACAATGTGGATTCTATTGATAGTTTGACCATCCTATGTGGAGTCTCGTGACCAATAGGAGAAGCCGAATCTGAACAGTTGGAAGATTGTTCGTTGTGACGGTTCTGTGAGGAATCTCGACAAACATGGAATGCCATGAATATAGTTTGCAGTTGCAAATTCTCGATGGTTTAATAGTTCGATGTTTGGTTGCATCAATGGATTGTTGGGTGGTTGTATGATCAGTAAATGAATTCTATTCTATGTAGACTATAACTTGAAGGTTCCTGTACAAGGTTGTTCATGGTGAATGCTGCTATAATATGACATCAGAAAGATAAGTCTGATATTTGTATGTAATCTCCATTACTATAATACAAAGTGATTTCTCTTGGTGTGGTGAGTTTTTCTCCTGTAATGGTTTTCCCACGTATATCTGGTGTTCATGTGTGATTGTCAAATACTATGTTTCTGCTATTTAATTCATAGTGCATCTTAATTGAACTATAATTGTAAAATTTAAAAGTGTATTTGCATTCTTCCCTGAGGTATTGACGTTAGGAGAATTGTTTCCACATCTGATTTTCCTTACAAGTGGTATTAGAGCCTGGCCAGTTGTGTTATCCTTGTGGGTACGTTGGGTTTTTTGTGTCAATTTTGTTCAGTGGGAGTCTTGTAGAGTTTGTCAATTTCTAATTACAGATTGAGATGGCTAGTACATCAAGAAATATTGAAATAGAGAAGTTCAACGGGAATAACTTTGAGTTGTGGAAAATCAAAATGGAGGATCTCTTAGTGGATCGTGATCTTTGGATTGTTGTGGCTGGAGTGAAACCTACAAGCATGAAGCAAGAAGATTGGGACCTTGTAGACAAAAAGTCTAAAGGGCTGATAAGGCTCTGCTTGGCAGACTCGGTTCTTCTCAATGTGCATGAAGAGAAGACTGCCTCTTCCTTGTGGAAGAGATTGGCATCTATTTATCAGGGGAAATCTTTGGTGAATAAACTATTCCTAAGGAAGAAGCTGTACTCTTTGAGAATGTAGGAAGGAGGGTTTGTAGCTGATCATTTGAATGCATTTAATATGTTGATTGCTCAATTGATATTTGTTGGTGTGAAGACTGAAGAAGAGGATCGTTGTACACTATTGTTGTGTTCTTTGCCAGACTCATGGGATCATCTAGTGATGGCTATTGGGAGTACAACATCAAATTTCAAGATGGAAGATGTTGTTGCATCTTTATTGTCAAAAGAGATGAGAAGGAAATCTTCTAAGATGGTGAAGGAAGCTCTTGCTATCAGAGAAAGACCGAAGGAGAAAGGCAAGAAGAAGGACAAGAAATAAAAATTGAAATCAGAGGGGAGATCAAATTCTCCTAGGAAGAATTCCAAGGTGAAGTGTTGGAACTGTGGGCAACCCGGTCATGTCCGAAAGGATTGTAAAGAGGAGAAAAAGAAGTACTCTTCCGACAATGACTCTTCTCATAGTGATGCAGACACCTTCATTGCAACCTTGGCTACGCAGGCATCAGATGATGTATGGCTGATTGATTTAGGGGCATCTTTCCACATGACATCTCATAGAGAATGGTTCATGAAGTATGAAGAATACGATGGTGGAAAGGTTTACTTGGCAAGTGATTCAACTTTAGATATTGTTGGTCGTGGAAGAGTCAGAATCCAATTTCCTGATGGTAGAGTAAAGGGAATTAATTATGTTATGCACATACCAGGTCTGGCTCAAAATCTATTGTCTGTCAATAAGCTGAATGATATTGGAGTATAAGTCACATTCTTTGGAAATGGCTGCAAGATGACTAGAGGTTCAATGGTGCTAGCTAGAGGTGCTCAAATTGGTACCCTATACAAGCTGGATGCACAGGTTATTCAATGTAACAGTGTCTCTGGAAAGTCACTGAAAGCTACTCATGGAGGTAAAGAGGGGAATATCCCTAATTATGTAAACTTTATGGAACTAAAACTTCCTGCAGAGAAGACTATGCTTTGGCATCATAGGCTAGGCCACATAGGAGAAAAAGGTTTAAAAACCTTGAAGAACAAAAACCTGGTTGAGGGGCTTGAAGATTGTAATCTTGAATTTGAATTATGTGAACACTATATATATGGAAAGCAGCACCATGTTTCATTTTATTCCAGTCCTCATAAATCTTCTGGTTTGCTAGATTATATTCATTCAGATGTGTTTGGTCCAGTAGATGTTCCTTCTTTGTCTAAATCAAGATACTATGTGTCGTTCATTGATGATTATTCAAGAAGAGCATTTGTTTATTTTTTGAAAAGTAAATCAGAAGTGTTCAGTCGATTTAAGGAATTTAAGAATCTTGTAGAAAATCATACTGGAAGAAAAATAAAATGCTTAAGGACTGATAATGGCAGTGAATTTTTCTCTGATGAATTCGAGAGGTATTGCAAAGACCATGGGATTAAAAGACATAAGACTACACCTTATACTCCACAACAGAATGGAGTTGCAGAAAGGTTCAATAGGACAGTGATGGAAAGAGCACGAAGTATGCTCAGTAGTGCTGGCTTGGAGGAGAAGTTCTGGGCTGAGGTTGTATCTACTACATGTTATCTAATAAATCGTTCTTCAAACTCTGCTCTTGTTGAGAAAACACCTTTGGAAGCGTGGTCTGGTAAGAAGCCCTCTCTTAGAAATATTCGAGTCCTTAGTTGTGAGGCATATGCATATGTGCTAGATGTGAAAAGATATAAATTGGAGAACAAGGTTGTCAAGTTTATTTTTATTGGCTATAGTGTTGTCATAAAAGGATACAAGCTTTGGAATCCTGATACGGAGAAGGTTGTATACAGTAGAAGTGTAATCTTTAGTGAGCTGAAACCTTCTACCTTGGATCTGCAATAAGAGACAAAGTCAGAAAATAATAAGGATGTAGTAGTAATTCCTCCTACACCTGAGAAAGAGGAATTCAAAATTCAAAATGAACCTGAATTTGAGGAGAGCTCAAGCAGTTCTGAAGAAGAAGAACAACAACCTCAGCCTCAGCCATTGAGGAGGTCAACCCGTGAAAGAAAACAATCTAATAGGCATGGGTTCTCATTGATTGATTCTACTTGTGCCTATGCTTTGGTTTCTAGCACTGATGAGCCTAGGACTATAAAGGAGGCATTTAAAATGTTTGATTTAGACTCTTGGTTGGAAGCCATGAATGAAGAGATGGCATCATTAGAGAAAAATGAAACTTGGAGTTTGGTGCCCTTGCCTAAAGGAAAAAAATTTGTGGGCTGCAAATGGGTATTTAAGAAGAAGATTGGTTTGGATGGCAATGTGGAAAAGTACAAGGAAAGACTGGTTGCAAAGGGTTATTCCCAGGTCGAGGGAATTGATTATGGGGAGATTTTTCTCCAGAGCAAAGATGACATCTATCGATTTCTTTTGTCACTTGCAGCAACATATGACTTGAGGTAGAACAAATGGATGTGAAGATAATATTTCTTCATGGTGATCTTGAAGAAGAAATCTATATGTCCCAGCCTGAGCACTTTGTTGAAAAAGGTAAAGAAAAACTAGTATGCAAATTAAAGAAGTCTTTGTATGGGTTAAAGCAGTCACCTAGAATGTGGTACCAGAATTTTGATACTTTTGTATTGTCTTTGGGATTTGTGAGATCAAAATCTGATCACTGTGTATATTATAAAGTTGAAAGTGATTGAGTTCTTATTATTGCTCTTTATGTTGATGATATGTTGTTCATAGGCAATAGTAAGCTAATGATTTTTTATCTTAAGTCTCAGTTGTCTGTTAAATTTGAAATGAAGGATCTTGGTGCAACAAGGTATATTCTGGGGATGGAGATAACCAGGGACAGGAAGAATAGAAAACTATGGCTCAATCAGAGTAAGTATATCAGGACTGTCCTTGAGAGATTTTGTATGAATGATTGTAAACAGCTAGTTGTTCCAGTCTTGCAGGGAACGAAGCTATCTATTGAGGATTGTACAAAATATCCTACTGAGATGGAGGACATGACCAGTGTACCCTATGCTAGTGCGATTGGCAGTCTCATGTATGCAATGGTCTATACAAGGCCAGACATTTCCCAAGCAGTGGGAGTTCTTAGTCGGTTTATGGCTAATCCTGGAAGGACGCATTGGGATGCTGTAAAGAGAGTTTTCAAATATTTGAAGGGAACTTCAGATTTTTCTTTGTGTTACCATGGCAACTTGGTTGAATCATAGAGGACTCTCAGTATTCGAGGCTATGTGGATTTTGATTGGGCAGGGGACATTGACAGCAGGAGGTCCACCAGTGGATACATTTTCATGATGAATGGTGGTGCAGTGAGTTGGATAAGTAAGAGGTGGGCTGTAGTTGCTTTGTCCACTACGGAGGCTGAATACATTGCAGCTACTCATGCTTGTAAAGAAGCAGTTTGTTTGAAACATTTGTGTTCTAACATTAGTTTTGATGCAGGGAAAATAACTATTTTTTGTGACAGTCAGAGTGCAATTTTTCTGGCAAAGAACCCTACTTTCCATGCCAGGATGAAACATATTTATGTACAATATCACTTTGTACGAGATATGGTTGAGGATGGAAAGTTTAGTTTGGAAAAGGTTGATACTATGGAGAATGTTGCAGATTCATTAATGAAGCCAGTGAGCACAAACAAGTTCAGGTGGTGTGCCAGTTGAATGGGCCTTCGTGCCCATTATTTTTAGTAAGTTTTGTTGTGCCTTGAGGTGCCTGTGTGATCTTCGTCAAGTGGGAGATTGTTGGAAATATATGCCTCAATCATCACAGGCTGTAACCTCTATAGGAGAAAAGTCGGTATGACATCTATGATGTCTGGCCGACTAGCAGATTGGTAGCATTATGTTTTGTACAGGTCGCTGTGACCTTGCAGAAGTCTTGTCGACCACTTTCACTTTGGGGTCTATTGTTGTGACATAGAGCAGTTGTTGTAATCTCTCACCGCGTGAACATCTCTGGCCGACAGGCCATTCAATCGAGCGTCGGGGAGACTCATAGTGACTAGGGGGCTTCGAAGTGACTTCAACACTCAGGAAGAAGTCCCAGTGACATTGGAAAGTCTCGCCGATGGGATACACATTGAAGTTGTCAGGATAACCTATGGCGGCTCGGTGAGAAGTCTTATCAAAAGTATATGTCTCACCGACAGCGTTTTATGTTGGAGCCTTCGGGGTAAGTCTTGGAGTTCGATATGACTTATATTGATAAGGAATGTCTCACCGGCGATATTCACTCGGAGTAGCACAAAGGTCTCAGTGTGAGGTCCTAGCAATGCACAAAGGTCTTTCTGATAGTTGTATGCTTTCGGTATAACTTAATGTAGCATGATGAAACCTCTTGGTGAGCGGTAAGTCTTGCCGATAGGGATGTTGAGATCGATGTGACTTTGATTATCGATATGTGGTCTCACCGAAGAGCGATAGTCTTGGTGAATGGAAAACTCACGTCTATGTGACTTGTGGAGCTTCGATATGACATCTTAGCAAAAGCAATATGTCTTGGCGACATGGTGAAAGCTGAGTGATAGTCTTCTAAACTCAACGTAACATCTTGGCGATAACGATAACTCTTGGCGACATTGATATGAAGCTTTTAGGGCATCGGGGAGACACTCCTTGTGTCTCACCGACATGCTGATACAATGTGGATTATGTTGACAGTTTGACCATCCTATGTGGAGTCTCATGGACCAATAGGAGAATCCGAATCTGAATAGTTGGAAGATTGTTCGTTGTGATGGTTCTGTGAGGAAGCTTGATGAACATGGAACGCCATGAATATAGTTTACAGTTGTAGATGCTCAATGGTTCGATAGTTCGATGGCTGGTTGCATCGACAGATTGCTGGGTGGTTGTATGATCAGTAAATGAATTATATTCTATGTAGACTGTAACTTGAAGGTTCCTGTAAGAGGTTGTTCATGGTGAATGTTGTTGTAATATGGCATCAGAAAGATAAGTCTAATATTTTTATGTAATCTCCATTACTGTAATACAAAGTGATTTATCTTGGTGTGTTGGGTTTTTCTCCCGTAAGGGTTTTCCCACATATATCTGGTGTTCATGTGTGATTGTCAAATACTCTGTTTCTGCTATTTAATTCATAGTGCATCTTAATTGAACTGTAATTGTAAAATTTAAAAGTGTATTTGCATTCTTCCCTGAGGTATTGACTTTAGGAGAATTTTTTTCGCATATGACTTTCCTTACAGACAAGTGGCTCCATCTCATTGGCTAAATCTTTGTCCCACATTCATCCATTTGGCTATTTCTCTCATCAAAATATTTGATAAATGAAAGGGCTTCATCCTTCAACAAATCCTCCACAATCATTCATGCAAAGTTACTCTCTTCAATTGAGAGCTAATTTTTCCCATCTTCATAGTATCTTCTTATCAATTTCATCATTGAGCTTAGCAAAGGATTAGGAAAGGGCTATTTTCCACAATAGCACCAATCCACTATGGGATAGGATTCATTTCATGTTTTATATGCCTTAGTTTGTCTTGTAATTTTTTTGCATTTTAAAGCATGATTTATTATCTCATAGGAGCACTATGGAATTTGCATAGTTTGAACTAACATGCTAATGTGTTTTGAAGTTTGAGCTATTTTGCAAATTTGTGGTGCTCACATACAGCGCTAGAAGGAGGGCTAAAATTTTGTTGTTATAATATCAGATCTTCTTGGTTTGATTCTCTTGTTAAGCAATAATGTAGTTGCATTTTTTGTTATCTTTCCATCCATAACCTCCAAGCTTGGTGCACTTTAGTTACTTTGAGAAATTCATGAATGAACTCTTGAATCACTGATGCAGTGAGGAGACTCTGCCATTTAAAAACGTCATTTAAAATGTGTAGTTTCTATTCATTAAGATGCATCAATAGAAATGTGAGGTCCCTTTTCCTGTTCATAAGAAATATTTGCTTACAATGATATTTGGTTACTAATATGTGCAGATTGAGAAGTCAAGCAAGTTGCAAATCAAATCAGTATGATATTTTCTTATATAAATTCATTTTGATCTCCTCAATTCATCTGATTGCATTCAAATCTTTTATTGATTGCAATTTCCTATTGACTGCAACATTTACTCACACGCATTTACTTCTGTCTGTTTGCATTTATTTTGATTGCACGCATTTTCGTTGAATTTTTGTGTGTTATCAAACATTGGCTCATGCGTATGTGTTTATATCTCTAAGCGGCCTTGTTAAGATAGTCTTGGATTATTTTCTTATGTTCTACTAACTGTGGGATACATTGATTTTGTGAGTCGTAGCAAGGATCATTTTCTTATATTGTAAGGTCATGCTGCCAAATATCATTGATATGTGTTTTGTAACTAGCATATAAAGCTCCTTTTAGGCATGAAAATGAATCATTATAGCCAACGTATAAAACGTATCATTTATATGGAAGTGTATTTAAGTGTGATTGTGGTCTTTCTTTGAGTCAAACACAAAGAAGTATTCTCCCCGTGATCAATCTGCTTCTATCTTTGGCTCGGCTTTTGTTAATCTGTTTCTTAAAGCTTTTTCTTCATAGCAACAGGCGAGCCTTTAAATAGAAAATTTATGGAGACATCTGTAATTCAAGGGCACTGCTATCCATCTCAGACAAAAATTCCATATGCTTTGATATCTGACAAAAATTCCACATGCTTTATGCTTTTGATGGATGTCCATACACAGTTCTAAAACTCCCATTTTTGTGCAGGCCTGTAGGATGTGGAATAGATTGAAGAATTTGGTCTTACACTTGTGTTGTGCCCTTAGCACACACGCCCCGTTTAGAATGGGGACCCTCTTTTCTTTCACCCTCCAGGCCTTTTGGGGCTGCCTCGTTTTGCGTGCCCCTCTTTGTTTTGATGTTTCGCGTGATCGATGTCGCTCCAAGGTTTCATCGTAAATTGACCATGCCTTCATTTTTTGGTTTTGCTGCCCTTCGAGGCCTTGCGGGTTCCCTCTGGCATTTTGGGCTCTGGGGCGACCTTGGGCTTCCCCGGGCCCGGGCCTTCGAGATTCCCCTGTCGGGCTTCCCCTTTGTGTTTTCCGCCCTTTGCGGCGTTCCCCGGGCATCGTTCCGCTCCGCGGGGCCCACCCTGCCGCTTTCCGTTTTAGATTCCCCGAAGTTTTGCCGGGCGGCGCCTGTCCCTTCGGGCCCCGGACCCCGGAGGTCCACCTCCAGACTTTCGTCCCGAGCTCGCCGCCTGCGACGGCTACCCTCCGACGGCTCCCTGCCCTCCGGGCCCTGAGCATCCCGTCGCCACCTTCGCCCAGTCAACCCAAAATCTCGCGGCGGCTGTCGCCCCGCGTCCCTCCGGCCTCCGGGCCCCAGAATCTCTGCCGCCGCCGCCGACTCAATTTGAATTTCACCAACTTTTGGCGCGGCCGTACCGGCATTTATTGCAGCATTAATGATGCTTGGAGTATATAATTCCCAAACTCGCCGGTCATTTTCATTGTTCGAATTGAAGTGAATTGGAGCAGCGATCAATTGGAGCTCACTGCCTTCTGTAGCGTCTCGATTGTCACCATCAAAATTCGCTCCGACGATCCCCGGTAGACTTCACGCCTAACCATTTAGCGTATCCGAGGTAAGCCGTCCCTGTGTGCCCTCCCATCTTTTTGGTCATTTTCAAGGATTTCGATAATCAAACAATTAATTAAATTGGCTTAAAATTAAAGAACGTCAAATCGCACCCATAACCCATGTCTTGGAATTTGCCAAAACCTTTCGGGGTTGCCCTTGCCGCGTATTCAGAACTTTTCGTTCGCGCAGCTGTTCTATGCACAGGGCAATCCGTCTTCCCGGGTCCGAACCCTGTCTTCGCCGTCAAACTAAAACTCCACACTTTCATCGATGGCGATCCACCTTTCCAGGCCCGGTCCATCAGATCTCCTCCCTCGGATTTCTGTTGTCCTTTGTACGCGCGTCGAACAACCTAATCTACCCTGCTTTCTAGACCCCGGAACCCGCCATCCGCTCCGCCGTCGGTGCTGTTTTTCGTGCCTCGACCATCCGCCTCCCAGGTCCCGGGCTTCATTTGACAGGCTAGGATATTGCCCAAACTCCGCCCTGCCCGGGGATCCTCCGGGCCCAGCCGTCCGGAGTTTCGTCTCTGGAACTCTGTGACGGTTTCGCCGTCCTCCATAGCGGGACCCTGCCGGCTGCCCGCCCCTTGGGCCCCAGTGATCCCTTCGCCACCGCCGTCTCCCGTTCGATGTCGAAACCTCGCGATGGCCCTCATCTCCCATCTTTCCGGCCGCCGGGCTCCGGAGTCCCCGCCGCCGCCGCCATTCAAATCAGCGCAAAATTCATGAGGCGGCCGCCAACCCGCGTCGCCCCGCTTCCTGGGCCCCGGGAGCCTACTCGCTGTCGTTGCCCAAACATTGCAAATATGTAACGGTAGCCCCCAACTCTCGTCCTCCTGCCCTCTGGGCCCCGGGCCGCCTTTCGCCGCCGCCATTTGAACCATTGCTGGAAATATCTTGGAGTGGCCATCACCATCCGTCCTTCTGTGCCCCGGACCTCTGCCCTCGGACTTCCAAGGCCGGGTTTCGGCCCACTGCCTGGACCATAACCTCATGCCGGTCGTCCTTTGGTCTCGCGGGTCCCCACCCTCGGACTTCCGAGGCCGGATTTCCGCCCAAAGCCCGCCGTTGCCAGCTTCCTTCGCCTGACAGCTTCCCGGCCTGGAACCTCCGAAGCTTCTTAGATCGGTCCAAACATACTCAAACTCAGAATCTGACTTCGACCCATCTCCTAAAATTTGTTGTTCTCCATCATAAGCCCCTTAAAGCATCAAATTTAGCTAAGGAGGGTCTTTGGGAACTTTCGGTCGTATTTTCCCTTCTTGGCAGCATTCCTGCCAGGGAAGTCCAGCCCTCCAGGCCCGGATTGTCCAAATGCCTTGAAATAAAATTGATAACATCTGGAAGCAAGATTTATGATGTACTTGATTAATCATTTAGATGATATACTTAAAATATGGACTAACATTAACGCTTTTGATGTTTTGTTGTGCTGACTTCGCCCTTTGCTTGCAGGATATATGGAATTGGCTGCAGGAACTTCAGGGGCCTCCGCCGAAAAGGGCAAGAAATTTGGAAGAGCCGCTCGGGGAAAGGACGATAAAGATCAGATGAAATTTTAGTTCCAGGGTGAACCGCTCCAGTCAAAGGTCTCAACAGACTGGAAAGAGATCTCGGATACCAACATCAGCCAAGTGAACATAGATGAGTTCACCCAGAGGGTCAAGGTCAACCCTAAAACAAAGAACGCCAGACTGATACGTCAAAGTGGAATCGCCAAGGCTGCCAGCTTCCCTCCCTCTCTGGTGGCACCTGAACTCGTAATGGCTTGCCGAGAAGCCTACCAAGCAGACACCAGAACCATCATGGATAAAGAGGGAAACATCCTCGCGAACATGTCGCCAGAAGGAATCACAAAAATATTCCACATTCCCACATTCCCACACATGGAGGTCCCCACTTTGGAACAGTGCCAGGCAGCGTGGAATGCCAACCCGTTGGGCTGCAAGAAATCAATTAACCTTTACTGGCTTAAGGAGAGACGGGGCAGCGCTGCAAAGGTTCCCCAAGAGTTGTTCTGCAGCGACTTCCATGAAGACTATCACGACTTGGTGACTATGCTAAGTAGGGTCATGGGTCTCCCGGCAGCCGCCTACTTCCAAGAGTGGATGGCATATTACATCGAGCAGATTCTGCGAGGGAACGAAGATGTTAACACCAAGACCTCATTCGACTGGGGAGGCATCATCAGCAACTACTTCCACGAGCAGTTTGTGAATGTTAAGAAAAGCTCCAAGTTTTACATGACCTCGTACCTAGTATATTCCCTGGCAGGCCAAAGACAATACGGTGGGCTATTCGTGGCACCGGATTAGGGACATAGATGAGGGCTCAAGCCGTTTGATAAGTACCCTCAACTCTAGTACCGAAACTTCAAGAAGGAGTATTGTCGGGTCAATGATGCCTTCATAGGCCACATCATAAGATTGATCACTGGAGACTTCAAAAGGAGGGTCTCTCATAGCGCTAGGGCACTTCTAAAGGAGTACACCTTCCTGTTCATCCAATTCCCTAAGTTCACCTACATCCATGCCCAGGGATTCACGGAACAGCCGAACAAGTTGCTGAGATACCCAAACGACCGGATCATTCTCCTAGAGTTTTCCCAGCAGCTCCAACACATTCAGACGGTCTTTGGCAACAAGCACGTAGCAGGGATCCCCTATCCCATGACCCTCGGCCAAGGCCTGTATCGACTGCAGACATCTCAGTGCGCCGGCAACTCTGAGAAAGAGCTTAAAGAATATAACTTTGACTAGTACATGGCTCGCCCACGAATGGACCCACATGGCCATGTTAGGAAGGCGTTAGGACCGGCATACGCCCACCAGTACCATGTTGAAGATTTCTGGGTAGATTGCCAAGATGACAAGGAGGTCCGCATGAGACACTACATGTGAATGACCGTACAGTTCCTAAGAAAAGTGCGACTGTTCCAGGTGCCGAACCAACTCGAGGAAGACAAGTCTACAATAGTGCACCAGAGGTACCCTGCAGTTGCCAACCTTGCAATCCCCTCCATTGACTGGGACGAGCAAGAGGTCAATGACCTGGATACCATCACCCAGCCGATCATAGCTCGCACTAAGGAGTGGGTCGATGGGCAGGTGGCGCAATTAAAACAACAAGGAGTGGTCCTGACATATGAGGTGCTCAAGAGTGGGCCGAGCGCCACGAAGGACGTGGCTGCTACCACATCAGCTGGGGAGACTTTCAAGTCTCCCCCTATCACCAGGTCTCAAAAGAGGAAAGGAACAGAAACCGCACAGTCTGCAGACCCCAAGGAGCAATCAAAGAAAGACACGGGAGGCTCGTCCCCCAAGAGACTCAAGCAGACAGTGGCTACAACAGAAGCGCAGCCTCCCTTGCTTCTCCCTCCCCCTCTTGGTGCACCGCCCATCTCTCAGGCCGCAATTGCCTCATCTCCGCAGGCGGTGGACATTTCTGTCCATCTTGCCTCTTCGCCCCCGGCCGGATCAATAATTAACGTCGATTCCTCTTCTAGCATGATCACTTCTCCTTCCTCTACCACCATGTCACCCATCACGTCCCTCCCGCTGGCAACAATAGCATCGCCCGTCCCCCTTTCCACCATACCCGAGGCTATCACGTGGCATCTACAGAGTCTTCCCCCTGAGCTCTCACAACTCCTAATGGACCCCGCACTCCAAGCGGCCCTCACCCAAGCCCTCACAACAGCTCAGCCTTCACAACCACCAACAGGGCCGCCGGCCATGGAGAATACAATGCAAATATCGGAGGAGCTGGAGAAGCAGGAACAGGAAGCCTCAAAGCCCATAGAGGAAGAGGTTGATGACTATTACGAGCACCCCGAGTACGAGCATCGAACCATTCACAAGGTGGCTTATGAGGAAGAAGAGACAGGCTCTTCCGAGAGCGAGGATGAAGAGGATGGCTCAGGTGACAAGGAGATCATCCAAACATTTGATGAGGACCTTGAGGAGGAGTCGGCTTAGCAGCCAAAGGATGTTGGGGAGGAGGCAGAACAACCATCACATGGTGAAGACGGACAGCCGCAAGAGGAGCAACCTAAAAAGGATATCACTGAGGCCGAGACCCATGTTGTGAAGAGCTCTGAGGCCGTGGCTGCTAAAGAGAAGAAAGAAGAGGCAGAAAAAGAAGAAGACTTCACCTGAGTATTGTCCACCAAGCTGCCCGTCAAGCACCTTGTATTCGTTCAAGACTCCGACGAGGAGGAGGACGCTGCTAAAGAAAAAGAGGAGCCCCAAAAGGACAAAGAGGTCGAGGTCTTACCTTTGATGGAGGGGGGTGAGGGCAGCGATGATGCACCCAGAGATAAATCTGCCATGCCCGACTGGTTGAAAAAATAGCTTGAAAGGACAACCCCAGTTCCGACGGACCTGAGGTCAAGATTGGAAGCCATCTAGGCTCGATCCTTGACCACAACAAAGAAGGAGAAGAAGCCTAAGGTCCGTTCCAGGATAACCATGGACGCTTCTGGCTCCTAAGTAGCACAAATAGCAACACCAACTATTGGCCAGACCGGATTAAGCTACAGTTTTTCCACCATTGACCTAGGGACAGCGACTAGAGAGCAGAAGGTTGAACATCTAGAGGAGTCGGTGGCCACAGTGGTGCATCTGATCAAGCAAGACAAGGTCACCAAGGATGAACTCAAAGCACAAGTTGCCTTAACGGACTATATCCAGCAGTGGTCCTCAGTGGACGACTTGCCCACCACCTCCACAGCCGCACCACAATTGCTCTCCAAGGAGCAGATTGACAAGATGGAGAGGAGGAGGAACTTAGAGAAAACAACTGAGAATTGGATCCAACAAGTCGTAAGCACGGGAAACGTGGGAATCAGCTTGGCTGTGCAAATAGCCAATAAATTCTTGGATTTGATCCAATCCCTGGAAAGCACGAAGAAGCTCTACACCAGTTTCCCTGCGATCCACGACTCCACCTTCCCGAGAATTGAAGCCATTCTTCAGATGCCAGAGAACACGTGGGAAGAAAAGCTAGAGCTGAAAAAAGAGGATCATTGGTTGGTGGATGTATGGCGCAGAGACCTCATCAACCGAAAGGAGAGGATGGAGCAGATCCTGAACAAGGTGGATCCAGATATCGAGTGGATCAAAGAGATCAGGGCAGAATGCACCGAGTATCTCAAGCTGATGACGGGCTATGATATGCCCACGGTGCAAATGGATGTCGAGAAGGTGAGGTCATACTTCCAGGAGAAGATGAAGGACGGGATAGCTGGAGAAATCACCACAGAATTCCTGAGTTTTGTTGCCCGCGCCTTCGATCGATCAGAGCTATTCAAAGATCAAGGCTCAAAGTATGATGAAGACTGGAAAAGGCTGGAGGATAATGCTAAAGAGTGGAGCTACCAGGCGTTGAGATGCGAGATCCTCAAAATCGACAAGCTCTAAGCGGTCATCCTCAAGTATATAGAACATGCAGCTTCCGAGAAGCAAGAGGACAGCCCAGCCAAAGAAGAAGATCTCCCTGAAGGGTAGCTACAGCCAAAAAAGCAGCAATTAGCTATAGGATGAAAGAGCAATAGTGTCATCCACTAGATGACGAAACAAGGAAGAGACAAAGAATGTTTTTAAATTGTAAATCTATTTGGGGGTAGGTGAAACCCTATTTTGTAATGAATCTTGGCCACACAATTGTAATGAATCTTGGCCATTCATTTAACTTTTGGAAACTATAAATAGAGCACTCCCCTCATTTGCAAAAGGGAGAGTTGAGTTGTTGTAAAGGCATGCTGCAGAAATTTATAAGAAATAACATTGACTTGGTGTATTTCCTTGATTTCTCCCATGTCATTTGATTCATTTCTCCAATTTCACATGTTTAGTTTAGATCTCTTTGCTATCTAGTTAGTTGTTCATGTTATTTGGGTAAATCCTAGGAATGTTGTTGGCTGATTGTGAAAATTCCTATTTTGTTGATGATCCCTTAGTCCATACTTTTTGTTGTTTGCTGAAGGTAGATAGTTGTGCAAAGTTAGCCTAGATTTGATTTAAAGCTGCCCCAAACATTTATCTTTAATTCATGCATGTATGTGGTGGATGAAGGATGAAATATCTACAGCCCTTAGAAGATAGCACAATTCCCATGATACTGTGAAATCCCTGGTTAAGTGAGATATTGTTTTGGGGAATTGTCCATTGCAGGAACTCCATTGTCACTATTCATCGCAAGCTTTAGACTTAGGAACTGTTTCTTCCCTTCGCTCTTTTCACTTTTTTTTAGAAACTGAAAATACCAAGGTTCATTGCACATTGTAAAGCCAAATCTAATAACTAGATGGAGTCCAAGACTGTTGTTTGAACCTACAGCCGATGCATATCAACTTCCCATCCTAGGAACTCCATTCCAAAAAATCCAACTTCATGCTTTGTGTCCACACTTCGTATCTTCCGTAAGGCCGCCTTGTGATTCCAGCAAATCACATCAAACTACTGAGGTATCTAAGCATTGTCATGACCTGACATCCGAGAGACCTTGGGATAGTGTTCTACAATTCGATTGTGGGAGGTTGTCTTTCAAGAGAGGTAGTGCAATTACACACTGCCTATGTTGAGAAGTGCATAAAAACACCATCAACAACTTGCTCATAGCATCTGCTTGAAGGTTTCTTTTAAATATTCTTTGCACAAAATCTTGCAAACCACGCATTCCATAAGATAATTTCCTTTTAGGGTGTCATAAAAAATGGTAAAGACAAATCATTCACTCAATTCGAAGAATTCAAATATTCTCTCTGCCATTCCAAAGGAAGCAACATGTGCATTTCCTAAGCCTAGACTTGCAACTATTTTTCTTGCAAAATTCAAGTTTACACCTATCAAGTGCATTTACAGCCTTTTCCCATATCCATTTTGTGCTTATCTTGCAAACTAATGTGTTCCATGAGGTAGCATTGAAGCATTCTATCAGACAGTTCACATATCCATTCTGCGCCTATAATCCAACAGTAAACGTACCTTCTCTATGCTTTCATTGTCATACAAGTTGGGAGGATGCTAGCAAAGACTGAGTTTACAGCCAAGTGGATCTGCTGCAATTGAATCAACGATCTCCCCAGCTTCCTAGCCTACAAGGTCAAATCCTTTTGGAAATGCTCAACCTAGGGAGCAAGTGATTGTTGAAAGAGAGGGTGAGCCTGAAACTAAAGTTCTTAGGGAGAAAGCTAAGAAAGACTAGAATCTTCTGCACAAAGCATGCTGGAGAATGTTGTCAAATACGACTTGACACCCACCAATAGTCTTTGCTTGAAAGTTCTTTTGACTACTAACATAAACTATGGAATTCGGCTTTACACCTGCCATCTGCATTTGCTTGAATGTTCAACATAATAAATGCAAGTCATTGTCAATCACTTACAATCATTGTCAATAGCAGGAAGACACGCATGAGGTTTGATGAGCCTAGTCCCGTGTCAATATTAAATCTTAGTCTGCAGACAAAATTTAGTAACAATAGTTGCAAGATCTAAGCAAATCCAAGTGTGGCACAACATCACATTCAAGGCAGAATCATTTATTTGGGCATTAATTGGAGGTCGTTGAAAATATGCAAATTTTAATCCAATAGTGTTAAAATGTGAGAGATAAGCTGAGATTTGGAAAGATGTCGAGTCGCAGTTTCCTACACGAATTGATCTTCTCTTGCATTCATCATTCGTAGTTAAGTAGTTGCTCAAATTTCCTGATAAATTTGGTACATATGGTTCACATTTAGTGTAGTCTTGCCAAGATGATTCAGCAAGTCACATGTTCTAAAATTTGAGACACCTAAGTCAAAGCCACTAGTTATTACAGGCAGATGATATAAATGTGCATTTCTTAGAGGTTTGCTCTTTTTTTTTTAAAAAAAAAAAAAGGATCGTTGGCTTTGTCTAGTCTATTCTCATTAATATTGTTGTTGGTCTTATTCATTTTGATGTTTCTATCATTAAATCTTGGTTGTGCCGAGTGGGAATAGCCTTCTATCATTAATATCATTGTTTTTATTGCTGCTCCTACATTGATTGGTGCTCTTATTAGGGAGATCTTATTTGCAGTGATATCTTTATGAAGAATCATCTTTTTATTCATCCATAATATTTGCTAGCTGAAAAATCATGGATCTTGTTGGATATTCATGCTAATATTTGTCTTTCTATTGTAGAATTGTATAGACGGAATCAATAATTACAAGATCCATTTATTGATTCTCCATTTATTAACCATTAGTATTTTTCATTTAAAATCATTATATTGTTTAAAGTAAAGGCTTAAAATGACAACTTGATTCTTGTGTTTTTCTCTCTTTCTTGATAGGTGAAAACGAGGAAAACAAAGGTGTCAAAGGAAAAAGAAGGAAAAGCAAGGAGGGATTCTCGTTTGCACAAGGAGCTTGCAAGAAGCAATCTTTGGAGGAATCTTGGAGAATAAAACATTAAATTCGAAGTTTATAAAGTGTTTTTTAATGCTTACTTTGATTTTCTATTTTAAGCCAACTAGATCATTGTTTGTTTTCAAAGTTGGATTAAAATTGAACACTAGAAACTGACTAGACATCATTTTTTGGGATAAAATTGAACAAAGAAATTTTCACATTTCCTTTTGATCCTTAAAATGGATTCATCATTGCTTTGAGGCTTAAAACGAACATGTGTTTTTCATGTTTCGTAATCTCTTATACAAAATAATATCATCTAAAAAGACGTATGCACTTCTCTCAAGCTTCACAGCAATCTTGAGAATCAAAAATATTTTTGATGACATTAAGTTGCATAAAAGAATGCCTCCACATTTCGATTTGGGCTTAAAATTGAACAAAACAATTTGTGAGTGTGAGTAAAATTATTGCATGTGTTCTCCCTTTGTTTCTAAATGAAGGTTGATCGAACTATGAATATGTTTACTCGCTTTTGTCTATCTTAGAGGGCCTGCCTTGGGGAAAAATTACTCACCCAAGGGAATGACTCAACCGGTAACACTCTAAATCCAAGAGTATTTCCAACCAGGATATAAATGTGGGTATTGGATTAAACGCCAATCTCACGCGGTTGATTCCGACAAGATGGATCCGAAAGGGGACTCTTGTCGTATGGGTCAATCTCCACGAACAGAAATTCCAAACTAAAACCTTTGTTTGTAGTGACCAACTAATCCATTCACCGATTTTATCAAAGTGGTGCCTTGGAACTTAGATTCCAAAAAGTTACTTGCCATGTCCGATCTTGGTTAAAATATGGAGGTTAAGACTTCATTCTTAACATACCTTTATATTTTTTCCTTGGTTGCATGTAAAATCGTCTCTTCTTCTACGAAGGGCATGAGCCAAGCCCACCAAGAAAAACGTACCAATTGAGTTAGGATGTTATATTGCTTGTGAGCCAATTTGAAAACATAGTGCTTTGATCGAAAATATTGGAAAACCAACATTCAACATGAGTATCAAATCTCAAACCCTTTACCAGAAGCAAATATCCTTGAACGAATTCACATGCTATTGCTTTCCCTTGGGATTTTATCCTTAGAGGCTTCTAAGCATTTGGATTTCATCTCTATTTTCTCCTACTAAGGTGAACATTAGAAAACCTTTTCCTTGATTTCCTTGATTTCCGCATAATGCATTTTGTGGGATGAAATAAAATTAGGACATTGGACATTTAGTTGAAAACCTAATCAAGAAGTGTTTGTGATAAAAAGAATCCATTAAGCAAAGATTGAATCAATTGGACCCCACACATGTGCTTGGCATCTTTTTGTCATATAGTTTTCATGCAAACATTGGTCTTTTGATTATGAATTACTCTTAGAGAAAGGAATGTTCTTCACTATCTTGGTCTCGTAAACAAGTCCTTCCTATGTTCTTTTAGGATCAAATCAAACACTTCATTCATTCAAACATTTATCATCTCATCCCACCAAACAACTTTAGAGCTTTGGAAACATCATTCTAGACTTGGGTAAATCATCAAAATAAAAATCACCTTGTTTAGTTAGGTGTAGGGGAATGCATCCTTTCTCATACATTTAATTGAATTAGAAATCCTTTGAACAAGTTCATCCTAAGATCACATCCAACATTTTAGGGTTTACAAGTCCATTATCCAAATCCAAATCAAACCAATCAAAATCAAACCTTAAGTCTAGCATTGATCCAAAGTTCCTAAATGTTCAACACTCATATCATTTACCCCTTTCATCCTTCATCTCGTCATTGGTCCTAAGAACCTTAGAGGTCACTTTTTCAACAAGGTCAAAATACAAGAGGAACATGGAATATAAACTTGATCCATACATCATGAGTAATCCAAGTCAACTAAGCTATCAAAGCCCTACAACGCTGATTGATTATCAACACTCACATCTATACAAACCGTACATGGGACCATTATCTTCTACAAATGTCAATGGCCCAACAAGTGTGAGTATGCCCAAATCAAATATTGGAACACATTTCCCGATGGTAGATCTAAGTCCAAACCTACAAATCCACCAACCGAACAATCAATGCATGAGCCTTCAAACGAACAATGTCATCCCACCAAATCCCTACATGCCAAATGTGAATGTACCAAGTACAACTTTACCAAACATGAATCCGTAAAACTTTGGGATAAATTTTTTTGTGAATCATACAAATGTTGTTCAAAGTCCAAACAAGACGTTAACAACTCCATGTATTAATCCAAGTCAAGGTAACACCATGCAAAATCCAAGTTACCTAAAACAAGACAATGTGATTCCCAACATCAACAATGTTCAATTTCAACCTATCATGCCAAATCTGAACATTCAAAAACCACAAGTAGGCATCCCAAATTTGCTTGAACAAAAACCAAATCAACTATATCAAGGGAGTCAAGATCAAATTTGGCAAGATCAAATTGCTACACTTACCAAAATAGTTGATTCATTACGCCAAGAGACATATCCACCACCATTACCCATATCAACATCATTCCTTAGTTTAGGGCTTCCCCCTTTACCTAGCACCAATCACTTCATCCAAATCAATCCACATAATGCAAATCAATCCATAACATCAAATCCTTTGAATATGCCATCGACATCGCACCAAAAGATGGTATCTAATCAAATGACAACATCAATCCTGACAAATCAAAATATGGTCTCCCAAAGACCTATCACCTCGGTCATTCCAACCATTCCTATCACCTCAATCAATCCCATCGCATCTCAACCCCTCACTACCACGATCACTCCAAGCGTATCTCAACCACTTGTCACTACATCCAACATGATTTTGAATCCGCCACCACTGCCACCAAAACCAAACGTAGCAAGACAATATAACATTGCACTAAAAGCTCACCAGGCCTACCAAAAGGCCATCCAACAATATATGGCCATGCAACAAGCAAGACAAGCTCAACAAGTGCAACAAGCCTCTCAAGCTTCCCAAGCCTCTCAAGCTACCCAACAAACATAAGCACAAACACAAAAAATGACAACTGTTGAGAACAAGGATCAAGATCAATCCATCACTGAGCACCTTGAAGCTATGTCTACTTCATCCAATGATCAAATCAACATATGTCAAGAGTCAATTTTCAATCATGATCAAAATCTACCAACCAACAATGATCCAATTCAATAAATTTCAACATTGTTTGACCATATGGTTGAAGACATTGGAAATCCCTCCATCGCAATTTTTGAAAATAGTGTTCAAGATCTCTCAATTAAGGAGCATCTTGAAGATGTTTTTACCCCACTTGATGATCAACTCACCATACATCAAGAGCCACTTTTTAGTGATCTATTTCAAGGAGTGTTAGGATTATTTGATCCTATTGACATAATGCATGATACGTTCACCTATGATCATGTTGAAATATTCTCTACATCGCCTCATGAGTTAGAGGACATATCTCAAGAATTTATTCCAAAGCAAGATCAAAATCTTCCACTAAAGTCTAGCAATGGTCCTTTCCAAGACATGTTGACCCCCTTCGACCTCATGGTTACAGATACTGAAGGAACCCTGAACTCAACACTTGAGGATATTGAACCACTTACCATGTCTAAGGATGACATCCAAGAACCCTTTGTAAGCAATCCATCCTTTGAAAATGACCCATGTCAAGAACTTGATCCAAAGCATGTTGAAAGCAACTCCGAAATCATTCAAGATCAAGAATTTGTATCTTCAAGATATTACAATAATCTAATGGACACTCTCTTATCTATGCAAGATGATCATATCCATGTAGCACATACTCCTCCATCTACCCATGATATGCTTTATATGGATGGACACGTAGATGATCTTCATATAGAACAAAATTTTGTTACACAAAAAGAGAAAATTATTAACTCCTATAGTCAAACTAATTTATCAACATCGGGATAATATGAATCCCAAATTCATACTGAGGACATCAAGTATGATGATATCCAACATTTTTCACTCAAGGAAACAAGTCGGACAGAAACGTATAATCCAGAGTTAACATAGCAGAAAATTGAAACAATGTCATCTACAGTAGTCATTTGTCAGAGCATGTTTACTGAACAAGACATCTCAAAATAGACAGAATCAAAGCAAGAAGGTACTACTTCCACAATACTGGGGGAAACTTCATCTCAAGAAAACGTCAACATAGGGAGCACGAAGAGTCCTTATGATGAAACTAGTGTCAATACTACAACCAGCCACATCACAAATCTTCATCCACCCATCACCCCATCCATGAATTGGGACCAACGTCAAAAGAAAGAATTGAATCAAAGTACGAAGAATGTTATCAAAGGAAAAGAAGCTAGAAAGCATAACAGACAAATCAAATACAAATGGATACCAAAGAATACAAAGAAAGATTATCCCTATCAAACTCCATCAGTCAAAGAAACTATGGGGAAAAATAAAAGAGGGAAAAGTATCCATCAAGGATGTCCACAAAATAAAAAGCAGGATTTTCAAGTGACATACAAGGTATATCAAGCAGTTGGTCCTAATTCAATGCAAACTTTCGTATCCACCCATCATTGCTCATCTTCCCAAGTTTGGAGAGTCAAATATTCCAAACTATCAACCAATCCATCTTTTATCCCTAAAAACACTCCATCCATGCATGATATCCAATTCTCACATTGACCATGTACTGCAAATGACCCTTCATCATAAGGATTCAGAAGGCACTTTATCGCGATGTACGCACAGAGACAAAGTTAACCTCGATATCAATAAAGCAGATTAGGAATCTCAAAAGTTGTATTCAAGTGCACATATCTTAGCAAAGCAACTTCTTCAAGCAGGATATCAATCGCACATTATGACAGAAGCATCTACATCGACACCACTAGGTGGGTCAGTATGAATCTTTCAAAAAAAATTTAAAAAATTAGAAAAGCAAAAAATCCAAAAAAATTAGAAAAATGATTGAAAATAGTAAAGAGAAAAATCGTCCTCTAGTGAAAACTGCATGGGCGACGCTTTGGGCAAGACCATGATGAAAACCTGGCAAAACAGGCGTCATGAGTAGAATCGAGCATCTATGTGCACCAGTTCAAATAAAAGCATCTCATCCCATCCATAATAAATCCAACATTCCATCCATCTTAGCCATAATAAATCCATTCATCCATGAACCATTTATCCAATCCATTTGCATATATTTGCATCCATAGTTTGAGTTATCTTTATCTTGACCAACTTTGGTGCACACTTTACGCTTGCTTGCGGTAAAACATCTTGACATGGGTCATTTTCATTGATCCTATCCTATCCAACGTTATCTGAGAAATGAAGCATTAACCAAATGAGCAGTCTTTATCTAAGCACCTTATCTTATCACAAGATAATCCATATCCATCCATCCACATTCCTATCCAAGCATCCATCCATGACATTCCATACATTACTAGACACTGGGGGGAAGATATTTACATCTTTCTTTTAGAACAAATCTTGATCTATATCCTCTACCTTATGTGGTGATCTAAACATTGGAAAACATGAAATCAAATTGGTCCACCACTTGTGAGCAGAAATCCAAATCACTAGCCCATGGCATATTTTGACAAGAACATGTTCTTTATCAAAGATTTATCTTTCATCGAACATCAATCCAAAAAAATCACTATCAGTCACATCTAATTTGCACGTCAACATCACATCAAATCATTCAAACAACTTTTGTTCCATATCAAGCTTCATCAATCATGATCAATCAAATCCAATCAAAAAAAAATCATCATCTCGGGATATCCTTGTGTTGCTTAACACTATCCTTGCATTGTTGTGCATCCTCAACAATGTTATCATCATCAATCCCTCATCATCTTGGGGTATCTATCCAAATCCTTGTGTTTGCGTAACACTATCCTTGCATTGTTGTGTATCCTCAACAATGTTATCATCATCATCAATCCATCAATTCGATCAATCAACCTTGGCTTGGTCTTCAACAAAATCCCAAATAGAGAACTGATATCGTCACATATGTCCATATCCAAATCATCAAAATCGTGCAAAAAATCCAAAAGCATCCAAAACATATCAAAATCCAAAAAACATCCATAAAACAGAAAATGTCAAAAACATGGAAATCCGAACTACGTCGTCTCTGAGCTTAAAACATAGGCAAGGCTAATCTTTGATCAGCCCCCGAGACACAAAAATCCAAAAGCATCCAAAATCACATCAAAATCCAAAAAACATTCGAAAAACATCAAAATCCAAAAAAAAAAAACATTTGAAAAACATCAAAATCCAAAAACATTCAAAAGAACACAAAAATCCAAAAACATTCATAAAATCTTAGAAAATCCAAAAACATCGCAAAATTCAAAAATCAAAACATTTGTAAAATCTTGAAAATACCAAAAACAGCCTCAAAACATTCCAAAAAATGTCAAAAACATCCAAATATTTGAAAAAAATCCATCCATCTCATCTTGTTTTCACTCGAAATAATCAATCAACCATAATAAACTGATTGTCACCTTCATCCTTTGGCAACACAAACAGAAACAATCACAGCAATCAGCAAAAGCTAGCTTCAAAAGTAAGATCAAAAGCAAACTTCAAACCATTAAATGCAAAATCAAACTCTTGATCATTTTCAAACATGTCAGTCAACCTTATATCAACAGCCTATCAATCAATTTATCAAACCATCATCATCCTATACAATGCATGTCCTAGGATATATTGTTCTGACAATGGGCATCATTTTGGATATCACCTTGGATTCTTATCCTATCAAAACACATCCCTTTGGCTCAAGATATGAATAACATTGGCTTGTTTGCGTACCTGATCTTTTCTTTTCATTTATCTTATTGTGCTCATTCCAAGGACCTCTCGATGATATCCGAATGAAGAATTTAGAGAGATGGGAATGGGGCAACAATCATTATCCTTTTGTCTATTGTGCTTGTTGGATGTTCTTGTAAAATAACTTGGTGAATACTCGCTTTGTTAGGTACGTCCTAGCAAGGTTTTCGTATGTCAAGTGTGAACAAGAATACTCCTATCTGTTTGTTGAGTCAAAGTCCATCGCACTAGGTACAACACCATCCTGGTTCTTTTTACCTTGATGCATCGTGCCTAGATGTGTGTTATCAAACATAAGGTAAGTAGCCCTTTTAAAGTCCCAATCCTTGATAAGAAAATCATCATCTATAATCATCATCATCTCTAATAAAGTCTTGTCAAATCATGGACTTGTTGGATCCTCTTGTCATCATCTAATGTCTTGTTTTCCGCACTAACATCACGTCATGAATAATTAATCATCATCACCAGTGTATCCATCTTGCATCCACAAACCATCAGTATTCTACATATCATCCCACATGCATGTTCATCATCCTATAATATAGATCTGTTAGTCTAAGCATCTCATAAATCATACATTTTCATAATCATAGATATCATATCATCCATCTCATCCATCATCACATCATATCATCATTTAAGTTGTTTAAGATAATATAGATTTGTTATTCTAAGCATCTTAAAACCATCTCATTTGCATCATCATCCATAACCATCCATTTTGAACCTCTTTATCGTGAGATCGACCCTCAAATTGAATATTTTCGCTCGATCTCTCGAGGGGGCAATGTACCAATGTACTTTCCGCTAGGGCATCCAAAAAATTAGAAATTTTTTGAATTTTGATCACGGCAATTTTATTCTTTGAACCAACACAGCAAGTACATTGCTTCAAAGAGGGGAAAAATGTAGACATGCAAAATTGGCATAATGCATTCAATTAGGTCATATTCATCCATTCAGCAAATAAATCAAGTTTATTTATCAATCTCCTAAAGTCATCAGTTTAAATTAAATAAATCAACTTGATCCTAAGATCACCCTCCTTGATTAAATAAATCGATCCTTTATTTAATTAAGTCTGAAATCACCTTTCATCCCTTTTCGATTTAAATAAATCAAATATTCAAGTCAAAGGGGTCAAAGCATTTAATTATCATTAAGTTAATCTAATCCTAATTAACCTAACCTAACCATCCATCACATCCTCTAGCTTTTCCCACTTGCACCAATAAATCATTTTAACTCATTTATAAATTCAGCATTTTCCATCAACATGGCATCTTTGAGGAATATTCCCTCAAGTTTGAATTCAAAAAAAAGTGGACATGTACACCCAACAAAGCATTTATGAGCTCTTACATGGCTCTTACATGTCCCTTTGCAAAGGTCAAACTCAGCATTTACTCTAAAATTCAAATTTGAAATCTCCCTCTCTTTGGCACATTGACCAAAATGTGTTCATTCCTCATCCTATCACAAGTTGACAAGTGGCTCCATCTCATTGGCTAAATATTTGTCCCACATTCATCTATTTGGCTATTTCTCTCATCAAAATATTCTATAAATGAAAGGCTTCATCCTTCAACAAATCCTCCACAATCATTCATGCAAAGTTACTATCTTCAATTGAGAGCTAATTTTTCCCATCTTCATAGTATCTTCATATCAATTTCATCATTGAGCTTAGCAAAGGATTGGGAAAGGGCTATTTTCCACAATAGCACCAATCCACTATGGGATAGGATTCATTTCATGTTTTATATGCCTTAGTCTGTCTTGTAATTTTTTTGCATTTTAAAGCATGATTTATTATCTCATAGGAGCACTATGGCATTTGCATAGTTTGAACTAACATGCTAATGTGTTTTGAAGTTTGAGCTATTTTGTATATTTTTGGTGCTCACAGATAGTTCATTATAGTTTCATATCATTTCACTCATCTCCACTTGTTCATTCATCATCAACATCAGTCTTCATTTATCTTTGTATCCATTATCCTTTCCATCATTTTGTTTCATTTAGAAGCATACCACTAATCATTCCAGCACACATTTGCACATAGAAATTACCTTAGCTTGCATATTAAGCATCAAATCCTATTTTCTAGGTAGTCATTTTAACAACCTTTGTGCCCATACAAATCTGAGGGCCAAACGGTTTAATAAATCCCTAGAAATAGAGGACAATGATACGTATTTGAAAGATTTGATTGTATTACGAATATAGTAGTTTTACTTGCTTTAAAATTTTAATGTAAACCGTCTCATTAAGGTTTGTGTTGACATTAGAATACTCTCCACATTTGACACACACACTTTCCATTTCTATTAATTTCAAGGTTTGATACCAAAACGGGGTTTGACCAAGGTAAACCCCTATCCACTAACAAAACAATTTTTTTTCCTCTCTTTGATGTGTCATTTGCAGGTTTAGGTTGAAGATCCATTGAAGAGAAAGTATGGAGAAAGTTATCAAGTTGTCAAATTTTTCATCTACATTGCAAGATCACGGAAAGTCGCCTGCGGGTTGTAATTCAGTGTTTCTAACTTGAAAATTTGACAGGAGAGAAGCTACATGAGAACATTGGATGATATAATACTTTCATATCAACCATGATAGTAGGACTAAATTACCACTTGTGGCGTATGAGTCCCAATATACCAAATTTCAAGTATTTTTTATAGATCCTAGTTTAACAATTCCAGATTCTTGTTTCAACCCAAAACCCTAAACAGGGACTAAATCACCCCTACTATTGTATTAGTCCTAGTGTGCTTTAAAATTAATATTTTAAATATTTTAGACCTCATTTTGAGCCTCTTCATATTTATAGGTGCGCCTTTTTTTATCTATAGTTTATTATTCTTATTTGAGTTCATTTTTTAGATCATATCATTAGGTTTTGCATTTCATTTATATTTCTTGTCTTTCCAATCCTTTTCTTGGTGGTGAATCCCCTTTTAGTCTTTAATCACACCCTAGGAAACCTTATTACATATCTCTTTCCCTCATTCTAACCCTATATTTATATCTCTAAGGTTTCCTTGAATGAAATTTCAAGGAAATAGGTGGAGAGGTCCTAAAACCCTACCTTTGTGTTTCATCTCCTAAAAGGTGGAGCACCCTATTCAATTTCATTTCAAGTAAATTCATTGATTTTAATTTTAGGATATGTATTGGGATGATTTCCTTCTTTTGGAATGGTTACATTGAGTTTAATCTTCTTGTTTTGAGAGGCTTACACCCATTTTAGTTACACGATACATATGTTATGTTTGATCTTGTTTGTTATACTGTTGGGTGTTGTTGAGGAGATCATGCTTGACACAATTGTCATTTATATTTGGATGTAGAAGGAATTTCTATAGGTGTATGATGTGAAGAGTTTCTCTCTTTTGTCTTGGTTATCTTCTTGGATGTTTTGTTTCACATTACATTCATTTTGAGGTTTGGTTGGAGCTATTGTGATCACTAGATTTTGGTCATGTGTTTTCACTCATGTTCTTAGGTTATGACATGGAGATTACTTTATGTCTTTCCTTTATTGGGTGTGGAGAACATGGGAGAGCTATGGAGACTTGTGGTGAGAGTTGTTCTTACAGGTTATTTATAGTTTTTGCATATCATTATGGATGTTCCTTGGTACTACATGATGTTGTTTACACCTTCTATGTGATGCTATTTGTAGACTTGGTATTCCTTGATCATTTTCAAATTTTAAATACCCATGTAAAGGGATTTTTTGGATGTGTATGTCATTCTTTGACAAATTTGTACATGGAGTTTGTGATTGTGGTTTATGGGTGCATATGTTGATGGCATGATTTTACTATGTTTTGTATATAACTTGGAGGTATGGATTGTTGGATGTGTTGGCACTTGTTTTGGGTGCTATTTCAGCTATGGTTAGTGTATCTTGACTACTATTGGTGCATATTTATACCTTTGGATTGAGTGTTTTTGTTTAGGATATTAGTTGAGGCAAGACTTATGCTTCATTGCGATATATTGTGTGGCTTCTCTTTGGATGGATTCTTATCTTTTTGTATTAGCTCGATGAAGGATGAGATTATTCATGCTTGGGATGGTGGTCACCTTATTTATTGTTATAGGTATCTTGATGGAGCACATGGAGCACTTTTATTCCTTGGTGGTATATGTGGCTAGAGGAATTGTTCCCTTGTTTATGTTTGGAGGCTACTTGTTACCCCTTATGTAATATTTACAAGTGGGAGAATGTTAAGAATTAGGTGTTGTACAACTTGCATAATTTTTATAATATTTAATTATTATTATTATGTGTGTGGTGCACCTAGGGGGATTTAGAAGTACATGCATTGCTAGGATTTAATATTCATGGGGGCACTTTATGTTGTATGTAACATTGGGATATAATATAAGTTGTAAAAATATATTTATTTAATATTGGGGAAAGTAATTTAATAAAGTAGCCAATATTAAATCTAGGGTCATGTTTTTGTAATCTCATGGTTTTAACGACATGATTTTATGTAATACCACTTGGTGGTTTTGTGGGAGCTTGTTTCTATAAAAGTAACCACACAGGTAGTTGTATAAGGTTGGCTAGTTGGGGTTTTGATTCTTCTTCTGAAGAGTGTATATGTGAAGCATGACATGGATGTGTGGTTAAATGCTTGGAAACAAGGAGAATCCATTAAAGAGGGTTAATGATTTAGAGGTGTTCATGAAGGCTCTGAAGATGTATTGTAATGTTTATTGTTGAATAATACATGAGTCACAAATGCTTTTGGAGGCTATATTTTTTCCTCTTGAGGGATTTCCTAGGGTATATATTGTGTCATCTTTTGATGGGTATGTTGTTTATTCTCTTGCATGTGAATTTTGCATAGATTTATCTTTTGGGTTATGTGGAATTTGTTATTTTGTGGCTGAATGTTTCCTTTGTAACCTGACGCATTGACATTATAAACCTTTTTAAATATAAAAAATATCATCTTAGATCTAATGTATGAGAAGATTAAATTAATTTTTTTTTTGTAATTTATATTTTAAAAACTCATAAACTTCAACCAGCAACATATAGATAAACTTGGAAAATAATTGCCAGTCCAGCTTGCAATATGCAACTGGTAAATTCTTGAATTAAAAGAAGGGAAATTATCCTATTACAAACCAATAATGGAAGAGGTTGTAACAATCCATATGAACCCCTGGAAAACATCTACAATATAATTTGCAACAACAACCAAAGTCTGGAGTCAATTCTTTCACCAACACATGTAACTTCAAACCACCCTGCACAAACAATGTCTTCAATCTGCACAGTCTTGTGTTGATTTTTCCTCTACCAACACCCAAAAATCTATCAAAACCTCAAATATATGGCCTTCTACAGGTAATCCATGCCTTCTTTCTCTTCTCTGTGTTTTTCTTGTGAAAAAACCCCCTCAAAAGAATGAAAGAAATTCAATTTTATTTCATCTTTTTTTCCTGAAATGTAATTTGAATGAATTTCAAGCTTATTTAGCTTTCATTCCAAAGCTTCTCTAGGAAATCAATGCTTCTCCCTCCAAAAATTAAATAAAATCCAATTAAATATTGAAATATGCATAAAATATTTGTTTTAAATCTCACAGACTTAGCCAAAATGAAATATGGCTTTTAAATGACTTTAATGCTTTCCCAAATAAAGCAAAAGCAGAATCTACAACTTGGGTTCCCACCCCCAATTTTCCTTGTTTTTTGGAGCTATGAGAATTCAAATTAGGAGTTACAAATGGATTTAATGCTCCAAGAAAAACCAACACTTATCTTTGCTTGTTTTCTTCTTTTTCAGTTTTAAAGAATATTCTCCATGATTTCTCTCCACTAATTTGACCCAAATTGGAACCAAATTCAAATTTAATTTCCCCACATCACAAGATAATTATTCCCATACCAAAATATGAATTTTAATATTCAAACATGAATTTCAACACACCAAAATTGCAAAAATTCAAAAATGACACCTTCAAGTTGACACAAGATTGCACTGAGCTATGGATGCTCCTACATCAAGATCAAAGTTTAATATTGCATTGTTTTCCATCCATCATTTGTGCATCCATTATTGCATCAAAAAAGCACAAAAAATTGCATATCATACTATGTCCTAAGTTCAAATAGGGTCAATTTCACTCATTATAGGTCACATATAAATCTTAATTGCATTTACAAATCTGCATTAGGTCATCTTAGATTTGAAAGTATTCACTAAATTCATTTAGGCATTTACATATAGTCAAAAAGGTGAAAAAGTGTATTATTTTGTTGCAAAAACATATAAAGATCACCATTTTATGATTTTACACATTAAAATCAATCAGTTGTTGTATCCTATATCAGAAAATTGCATTTGAAATTGAATTTTATTGCTTAAAATTTTTTAAAATCATTTCAACACTTGCATCTTGCATTAAATGATCATAAATTGGAATTTTTTTGGAAAATTATACATTTTCATACTACGTTGTCACAAAAACAAAAACATTAATCATTATTACAAATATTCAAACTCTGAATTTAGAAGAAGGGTTCAACAAACAAGGGCACCCTTGGCGGCCTTTCCCAAGCTATTTTGACTCAAAATTCAGTGGCAGGAGCCTCTCAAGATTATTTTTCTAGATTTTCTTTTAGTTTTTAGATCACGATGGTATAATAGTCTTAAATTCATTACACATATCATGAGAGATAGACCATTAATTATCCTAATAAATGGGTTCTTGTGAATAACTACTCATGAAACTAGGTCAATGAGTTTGACTCGTAAAACTACGTAGTTGAATCTTGATCTAGCAATATCATAATTTGACACACAATGAAAATTAACTCCTACTTATTAATTGATGAGCTAAAGGGGTTCTCTAATCAATGGTTCATAAGGAACAACACTTGCTAAAGGTTTTACAAATTGGGTTTTTCAAGTAAGTTGACTTAACCTTGTCCTGGGAAGGTCTAGTGCTTCACTTCTATGAGCATCACCTAGATGCATTGAGTGTGAAGTGGACAATTCATTATCATGAGAGATGGGTTCTTGTGAATCACTACTCATGACACATGGGTCAATTAGTTTAACTCATAGAACTACACGGTTGAATTAGAATAGCAATACCATAGGGTGATCCCACAATACTAGTTTACAATTTTTGGATAAATTGGACACTAAAATATTTTTTTCTAACTAAATCTTCACTTTCAGGCACCTATAGCGGCTAAACCATGAGGAATTTGAAGATGATACAAACTAGTGATTTGTGACATTTTGTCTGTAGATTCTAAATATATATTTTTCAAAAAAATTGGAATCAGATTGCACTTCTTTTTGGACATATCCTTTGAAAACTAGTTTTTTTTAGTAAACAACATTTTTAAAGAGTGACGCTCACTGTATAACATATAACTATTTTTCCACGAAGGATAAAATTCTAATTTTTTCGAATTTAGATTTGTAACTACGATATCTAGTGCTTCCAATTGGTTTGATAGTTTTTTATTAAATATTTTTTCCTTAATCAAGTTTCAAAGTCAAAACAATTACAATTCAGACATAGGCGGACTATATAACGCGTAACTTTTTTGTATGTATTGAAATTCATTTTTTTGGTTGGATCAAGGACTTCAATATCTAGTGCACTTATATTTTTCAAAAAAAAATTTGATAACTGATATTTTTCCACATGTGCATAACAAAGAGCTTGATTTCAGTGAAAAACCTATGTTTAATAAAACTAAAAAACAAATACATAATAAAACAAAAACATATTAAAATTATATTTGTTGGATAGCTCGTTTCAAGGACTACCATCATCCAGTTGGGTCTGTGAAGTATCCTTCATTTTCATCCTCAACCTGACCTTTGAAGTGCAAAATTTTGGACTTTTTTGGTGCCTGAGGGTGAGAAGGTGGGAAAAGGGAGGTTCAAGTGAACTAGGGAGTTCGAGCAAACCCCTAGGGTTCACTTGAACTAGGCTTCGTTCAAACCCCCTTTCAAAAAATGTTTTCTTTGTGTTTTTTGGCGGTAATGGTGGGACCTTGCATTTAATTGGTTCACTCGAACCAGGGTTCATTTGAACCCTCTTTTGGTTCGCTTGAATCAAAGGGTTCATTCAAACCCCAAAAACCATTTTTTTTGACATGGGGTCATTTTTTGCAACTTTTCCTTCCTCACTCGAATTGTAAACCACTTTTGTGGGTTTAGCCCAAAATTTTATATGCTATGGAAAATACCTCCTACTTATTAGTTTGGAGAGCTCCTAAAGATGATTATGTTGAACCTTCTCATCCTATCACTAATCCAAATTCCAAAAAGGCACATGAGAACAATGTTAAATAAAAGAATCATATCCTAAGTGGGTTAGCTAATTCTAAATTTTTCAAGGTAGTACAATGCCTTGGACTGTAAAAAAAATCTAGGATAAGCTCAAGAATATCTATGAAGGGAATGAAAATGTCAAATAGGAAATTTTGAAATCTTATTGGACAGTATTTGAGAATCTAAAGATGAAAGAAGAGGAGAATATTTATATCTATCTACTTTAGGTAGATGAAGTTGTGAATAGAATCAGAAGTCATGGAGAAGATATAACTAACTCTATGTTGGTGAAAAAAGTTCAAAGAACTCTCCCTCAAAGGTTTGACTTAAAAGTATCTTCAATTGAAGAAGCCAAGAATCTGACAAAGTTTACCATGGAAGAGTTGTTTGGATCCCTCATAGTCTATGAAATGAGAAATGAAGTTTAGAGTACACATAAAAGAAAAACATGTGTTCAAATTTGTGAAGAAAGAAGAAGATTCTAGATATCACCTAGCAAATTTTATTGAGAAGAAGCAAACTTTGTGAGAAAGTTGAAGAAAGGATCAAGAAAGTAAAAAGTTAAATTACAATTCAAATGTTTTAATTATTGTAGAATTACTCACTATGCTTCTAAATTCCCATTCAAAGGAGATGAAAGTAGTAGCAAGGAATTCTAGAGAAACAATTTCAATAAGAATCTTCTCTCCAAAGAAGAATATTGTTCCTTAGATGAAGGATACCAAGTTGTACATTAGAAGATGATGCAGATGAATCCTTGTTCATGGCCACTATGATCCCTAGAATTTCAAGTAGATAAATGGTTGAAGAGGAAGGTGAAGTTGATTTTTAAGGTGAACTAGTTACTATTCTTAAATATTTGGACTGTGCAAGGAAAGAGAACAAAATATAGAAGGCTTTTATTGAATCCAAAATAAGAGAATATAAGAATTTGGAGGAGATCCTATTACTAAAAAATGAATTTGAGAAAGTCATGTGCAGAAGTCAAGAAGTTGATATTGGACCTAAAGAAATACCTCATCATGTAAGTAGATCCTCCATAAATAGGTTCAATCATGCTCTTTATGGTTATTGTTTCATTTGCAATAACTATAGACACAAAGCTATAAAGTACAAATCTGAAATGAATGAAATTTTGTCAGTAGAAATTCTCTTGCTTCTCTGGTAGATGTTAATGTGATGTGTTAGATTTGTAATAATGTTGGTTATATAGCAAAATTTTGCAAGAGTGATTTTTCAAAATCAAAAATTCAAAAGATAGCTGATGTTGAGCAAGTCAAGGAAATGAGAAAAGAAAATTCAACAATTGTGAAAACAACATTTCATGTTTGGAGACAATAAAATATTTGGATAATTGACAATGGGTGTTCAAGCCACATGACTAGTGACAAAAGAAATTTCATCAAAGTTTGGGGATAATTCATCAGGAAAGATATGTGGTAAAGGTATTGTGAGTATTTATGGAAAATATAATATTAAAGATATTTTCTATGTTGAAGGACTTAAGCATAATCTTGATAATGTGCAAGCTTTAAAATTGAAGATTTTTTATGATGAACCCAATAAGAAAAATCCCATAATACTATCACCCCTAACAAATCTAATGCCCTCAAACTCTCAATCAATAGAATCATAATATTTTATTTTTCAATTCAAAGATTTTAAGAAAAAAAAGTTATTTCCTCCAAAATATAATTAAAAAGAAACATTGATACAAAATATTTTCTCATTCTTTTCACATTAAATTATAAACTTTATTTAAAACCTAGAAATATCCCACATATGACAATGCATATTATCATTTATAATATTTTCCAACTAGATAATGTATTTCCAAATAATAAAAAAAAAATTAAATAAAATAAAGTACATTTATCGGAAGCTCACATTGTAATAATGTCTCTTTTAATCCAAATTTTAACTTGAAACTTTTAAATAAACTACTTGACATACCTAAAATTCACATTAATGGAAGGACATAAAAGGCTATTTGCTATCATATTGGGCACTTCAAATTCTAACACAGGAAATTTGAATAATAAGAATTCAACAAATATATTACTAAACAAAATTGTGTTAGAATTCCTAATCAACTATTCTAAAATGAAAAGTAGAGAAAATACAAGTTTTCATTGATAATTGAATTGGATGGCTCAATCAAACAAACATATCCACTAGAACCATTGTGTAACAAACTCAACCACATGGAGTAGCTAAAATCAGATACCTAAGTGGTATCAATTATGTTCTCCACTAGACATTTATACCATTAGTCAACTCGATTTTGCATATCTACAATGAATAAAATATTCTAGATATACACATGATTTGTAATAGGAGTTATAAAGTATCATCGTAAAAGATGTGTTCCTATTTGAACTTGAGAGCCTATTTCTCAAAAAATTTACACACATATATTAGAACTTTGATTCTACTACAGGGATTTTAAATATTCACACAATACATATAGCTATTGTAGCCTAAAGGGGTAAGAAAGGATGTTGAAAGACATAATAGAGAATGTAGGATAATTATCATCTCATTAGTTTCTTGTTCAAATCCAAATTCCACTACTTGAGAGGCAATCTTGGTGGGAATACTTTAATTTATTTTTAATTCAATGTATTTACACTTTTTAGTTTGATGAATTATTTTATTTTTTTCTTAATTTGTTATTTTTTCTAAGAAGTATTTATTTCATGGAGTAATTTTGTTTTGTTTAACCTCTCTTTAGTTATGTAGTGTCGTAAATTGTCATCCTTGATAATTTCACACTATGTTTTGCTCCCCTTTAAGTTATTGGACCTAATTGAGCACTTAATTTCCTAAATTATGTATTCCACAACTTATTTTAAACATTTACTGATAATTTTCAAGCATAAAAAAAAACTCTTATTTAATACTTTGCCCACAACTCCTTATGTTTTACAAAATAGGCCCAGGACATTGGCACCTAGGGTGCATATGTCCCCTATTTTGGCTACAAATTCAAATATATTTGTGTCAGCATTTATTATTTGAAATTAAAATAGCTAAAGTCGGTTGTCCACATTTATTTTTTAGGAAATTAGGATAATAGCATATAAATACATAGTTATTACATCATTTGAAAGCATCTAGAAAATTATTGGAGAAATTATTATGAAGAGCATTATAAAGAAATTCAAGAGTAGAATTTTAGAGATTTATTGTAGAAATTCAAGATCCAAATATCATGTCAAAATGTAAGTGAGGGTATTCATGTTAGTGTTTTCATATTGTTTGTGAAGACTAATCATTGTAGGTCTCTAAGAAATTTAAGGAAAGCAAGAAAGCAAGATCTCCACTTTCCTTGAGGATATGTGTATAACTTTATCCCTTTGAGAAAGCCATTGATGGGTGGTGAGTTTCAACACTACAAATTCATCATCACTTCCTATCATTTATCCTTTATCCTTTATCATTAGCATTGTCATTGTCGAAGTGAAAACACTAACATGTGGTTTGAAAAAGGCAAGCCCATAAATGGCACAACCTTTCTTCTCTCTTTGAATGTGTAGGTTTTAGGTCTAAAGGAAATTTGAGGATCAAATATTCATTATTGTAATTGAAACCCTACACCTTGACAACTCATGAAAACTCAATTAGAGAATTATTTGACTATGATCCAACAATGTGACAAGAAGGAAATGAAAGCTTTGATCTGACACCAAAGGATTCTAGAAATATATCTGAATTATCCCTGTAAAGATAGTGGTGCTTGGGCCACCTATGTCCTCTATTTTTAACTCTAAATTCACTGCACAAGTGCACAATGCCCTGTTGAGTCCATCTCTATAGTCTGTTTATGTCTGTGATTTCTCATATCTAGTGTATTTACATTAGAATAGTAATTTGCATCATTACATGTCAATTGAATCATTGCATTTCATCATTAGGTCACTTTCAGATTTGGTCAGGCATTGGTTGACTCACCTTTTAGGTCATACAAAAATCATATACCTTGTCTAAATCTAATCAATCCCCCATCACATCCCATTTTACACACATTTTTCCAATGAAATTAAGGAAAGATGTTCAAATCCTAAGGTAAAATCTCTAAGATTTCCCTTTCCCCATGTTTCATTTTGGTGAACCCAACATGTAAGAATTTTATACCTTCTAAAATTTGAAGCAATTTAACCTAGATCTAGGGTATAGCATTACATTTTTTTTATAATTTTCACTTAGGCATCCATTTTTGTATAATAAAAAGCATAAAAATTCAAAAACAATTGCATATCGAATTGCATCATAGGTTGCAATAGGGGTAATTTCAATCATAATCTAGCTTAGATCTACATTTCAATTGTATTTACAAATCTACATTAGGTCATTTAAAATTGAAAATCAAAAAAAATGAAATTTTCATTTGCATGCATTTAGGTATCTTGAATAAAACTAAAAAGTTAAAAATTGCATTATTTTCCTTCAAAAAGCATATTCACATCTTCATTTTCAGATTTAGCATATTAGAATTAGCTATTTTTTACATCTTAGATCTAGAAATTGCATTTATAATTGTCATTTATTGTTCAAGTATTTTCAACATTATTGCACACTTGCATTTTGAATTAAACTATCATAAATTGAGAAAAATTTCGAAAAATATTAATTGTCAGACCTATTTGTACACAAACATAAAATTTCTTAAACAATAATATAGACAATGAATCTTTGAGTTTTGTAGAACCTTTTCTAGGACATAGGTTCCTTGAGTGCCCTAGTCCTACCTTTTTTGGCTTAGATTTCTGTTAGACATCATTCTTTGTGTTCTTTGTCTATTTATGTTGTCTAATTTTCATTTTCGAGTGTTTTATTGTGACTGTTTAATAGTTTAGTATTCATAGTGGGAAAACTTAGTGTTTTGAAACTTGGATGAGTTTCAAGACCTGGTATCCTATTACCAATACTTTGGTGAGACATAGTTCTATACTTATGGCATCCAACATTGTTGTTACATCTTCTATGGATTCTAAGTTTTCCAACTCTTTCATGCAAGGTACTGCCAATACCATGCCTATTTTGGACTTGATCCCTAATCCTACCATACCAATGAGAATTCCATAAACAAGTACCTTTATGGATGTTGAAACTACTGTGTGCATGTTCCCAGAGACAAAAAGAAACAATTAGACTTGAAGGATAAGAGGGATTGTAAGACTACCTAAGCATTGAATGCTTAGCCAAACAAATAATACCTATAAAAGATAACTTAAAGAAATTGATCAATGAAGTGAAAGGATTATAGGTATTGTGTAGCCTATCCTATAATACGGATATGCATATTCCTATGATGGCTAGTTGTGCTCAAGCTTTGGGATACAATCAAATCCAAGGAGGAATTCAAATCTCTCTCCCTACAACTATACCCTTTATTCCTACATGTGTTACCATATGTAGCATCAATGATACAACCAAGAAATTATATAAATCCAACCTTAAGGTTCTTTATTGGGCATCTTTATAACTTCATGACATCACATATGACAAGTCAAAAAAAATCACGCCTAATAAATTTACAACATATTAGTCTACCAAGCACTTACATAATCCCACCATATTCACCATATTCCTAAAACACATCAAACAATGACTTGGTCATCAATCAACTTTTGCAAAACGTAACATCAAACCAACAAGAAATTTCAACATTGAACCAAACTCAAAATGGAAAACCATCACAATATTTCAAAATGAGCCCTTTTTCACTTGAAATTTTGAAAAAAACCATACCACTAAACATGGATATTCCTAGGTTTGAGAAGTATAATTTGACAAAGGAGATCCTAATAGTCACATATCGGCTTATACAAAGTTTTTTAGTGACTTCATCTTTGAAGATAAGCTCCTAGCGAAACTCTTTCCTAGGTCATTGAAAGACATGACCTTGGAAGGTTTTGCTCGTTGTCAAATAATTTGATTCATTTGTTCAATGAACTTGTTGATGCATTCTTGCAACATTTCCAAGAAAACATAGGTCCACAAATTACATCAACTAATTTATTGAGGTGAAAACAAGGAAAACATGAAAAGGTGATAGAAATGATAAAGAGTGTGGGTGAAGGCATCATGCTCTTTCCCATTAGCTAGAAGAAAAGAATATAACATTACCTAAAACTCAAACACCTAGGCAAACAAATCAAGAAGAATTACAACTTTCACAAAAACAAGGTCACATGGAATTGAAACAAGAAATGGAACAAGAATAGACAACTAACATTGTCATTAAACCTCCCATGGTGATAAATTTGGATGATGAAGATGAAATTAATAAATTTAAGAGCAAGTACATAATGAGCTTAATTTTCTATTTTCAAAGTCTATCAATTTCGATGGGAGCAATTGTCACTGGTACATTTTGACCCAAATTTGACTGGGTCGGAATTTTGACGTTTCAAATATCATCAAAATTCTGACAAAATAATACCGACGAACGGTCATCGAAATTTTGACGAACGTCCGTCGAAATTTGGGTCAAAATGTACCAATGTGTAATGATCCTCTTGATGAGAGTGACCCACCCTGTGTTGAACCCAGTGATGCTCCTAATACAACACCTATTGTAGTCCCTTTTGATAGTTGTATCCCTTCCCTATATGAAGATAAATTTTGGGATGTGAACAATTTTCTTTAGATTTAATCGTATGTGTTCTACTCTCTCTTTGTGTTTTCTTTGTGTTTTCTTTGTGTGTTTTTTGTGTTTTCTTGTATGTGATGTGATCTCCTATGTTGTTTTGATTGGTGTTCCTTTGTATTTTTTATTTTTATTTGGATGACCCTTGTTTCTCTATTGGTGCAAGGATATAAAGGAAACAAATATATTGTGACATTATTTTATTTGTATCTCTTTTCTTCTATATGTCATAAACATTGTTCCTTTTACATTGTATTTTCCTTTTTGGGATGATGTAAGGTGTTGAGACATTTAGGTCTCTTCCATTCTAATCCAAAATATTCTTTGGTTTCTTCTATGTCATTCCTCCATTGTTTTCATTGTTCCACGAGTATTTGGGGAATGATGTCAATTCCAAGCTCTATTATATCACTATATAAAAGAAATATACTAACCACAAATTCATGGATTCCTTATGTGTTCAATATTTTATTTGTTGCATTACATCTGGGGGTGACCCCTTATCATGATTCAACATAGCTTTATTTGGAAAAATATCATTGGAATAGGGCTTTCCAAATAAGCTCTCATAACCTTTGATCACATGGCATTAATCATTTTCTAGCTTAAATCAATTGCTCATAGCATGGCATTTAGCAATTTCTTTAAGGTGGGAGCATACATTGGAATTATTTTCTTCATTTTGTTCACATGCCTTTGACTTAGTGATGTGTTGACATTGGAATTTTCTTGCTTCACTTTGTTCACACACGTTGAGATTAGTGTTGCATTCGCATAGCATTTCAAGAATTTTTGTAGAACTTTATCAAAATTATCAGAGTATAATTCTTGGTATGGTTATGGGTACACACCTAGTGAATATCATATTTCACTAGACCTTGTGTATTTTTCATGTTTTTCCACATTCTTTTGGGGGCTCACCTAACTTGAAAACCAAACTTCACTAGTTTTTGCTTCCTTCTATTTGTGATTCACCTAGAAAATATCAAACTTTATTAGTCTATGAGTCATGAACTCCTTTTGAGTGTGGATCCTAACATAACACAACTTTCTAGACCGTTATTATCCATACCCTCTGTTTTCATTTCATTTTGACATTGTGTATGCTTGTGTATGTTTTCTTGTTGCATTCATACATATGTGTGTTCCTTTGAGCTTATGTTAGTTTTCCATAATATCTTAGATCTTGGGGGCTTGTGCACTCCCCCTAGATCCCTTTTCATCCTATCTCTTCAACATTTGTACATTAAGACCCCTCTTGAAATATATTTTTCTACTTTAGTGTGAGTCTGAGTGTAAGTTCATACTACCACTAAAGTGGGGGAAAAATGTAGCATCATAAATTGTCACTCTTAAAAATTTCACGATTTTTTGTTCCCCTTTAAGTTTTTGGACCTAATTGAGTACATAATTTCTTAAATTATGCATTCCATGGCTCATTTTAAACATTGATTGATAATTTGTAAGCATAAAAAATGCTCATTTAATGTGATTCCCTCAACTCCTTAAGTTTTAGAAAATAGGTTTGGGACACTGGAACCTAGGGCACCTATGTCCCCCTATTTTGGCTTCTAATTCAAATATGTCAGTGTTGGCATTTTATTATTTGATATTCAAATATCTAAAGTTATTTTTTGAGATTTGTTATTTGAGAAATTAGAATAATAGCATATAAATACATAGTTATTACATCATTTGATAGCATCAAAAAAATTATTGGAGAAATTATTGTCAAGAGCATTATCAAACAAGTAAAGAGAAGAATTTTAAAAATTTATTGCAACAATTCAAGATCCAAACATTATGTCATAATGTAAGTGAGTGTGTTCATTTTTGTGTTTTCATATTGTTTGTGAAGGCTAATCCTTGTAGGTCTCCAATAAATTTAAGCAATTCAAAAAAATCAAGCAAGAAGGATCTAAGCCTTGAGGAGATGTGTATAACTTCAATCCTTCAAAGAAGTCATTGAAGGGTGGTGAGTTGCAGCACTTTGTGGATTCATCATTCCTTACTATCACTTATCCTTTATCATTGGCATTGTCATTGTGGAAGTGGAAACACTAACACAAGGTTTGATCAAGGCAATCCCCTAAATATCACAAACTTTCTTCTCTCTTTGAATGTGCAGGTTTCAAGTCTGAAGAAGATTGAAGGAAGTTTGAAGATAAAATATTCATTGTTGCAATTAAAATCCTACACCTTGGCAATTCACAAAAACTCAATTATAGAATTAGTTGACTATAATCTGATAGTGTGACAAGTGAGAAATGGAAGCTTTGATATGACACCAGAGGATTGCCAAAATAAATTTGAGTTAGCGCTACAAAGACAATGGTTCCTAACACACCTATGTCCTCCATTTTCAGCTCCAAATTCATATCACAAGTGCATAGTGTCCTGCTCGGTCTATTTTTGCAGTCTATTTTTTTGTGATTTATCATATCTATTGTATTTGTATTAGGACAATAATTTACATCATTAGGTCAATTGAATCAGTGCATTTCATCCTTTGCTCACTTGCAGATTTGGTTAAGGGTTTGTTGACTCACCTTTTAGGTTGTAAGTTAATCATATACCTTTTCCAAATCCAATCAAACACCTATCACATCCCATTGCACACATAGTTCTTCAATGAAATTAGGGAAAGGTGTTCAAACCGTAAGGTGAAATCTCCAAATTTTCCCTTTCCCCACATTTTAAGTTATATAGGGAGATAAGTCATTTCTCATGATTGATTAATAAGTAGATTTTTTTCCTTTTACATGGGTTATCTAGTTTTATGTGTTGAGTGATACATTTGAAATTGGTTGAGGATGTATATATAGGTTAAGGGAAACATAGAACCAACATGATGATATTATGTATCATCAAAAAAATATAATGCTTATTCTAATTATGAGAAATTATATATGGCAGTAGGTGTAAATGACTTAGATGTTGGAGGTGTTACTCGCACAAGAATGTGAAGCAAATGTTTGCACATTAATAAGATGCATCTAGGTGTGGACACTAATTGATTAGTACAATAAACATGAAAATAAGAAATGAATTTATAAAGTAGAAATGCTAAGGAAATTAATGGATTTTTCTAAATCATTTTTAGATCAGTAAAAGTTTTATAAGTTTTATATAATTTAAAATGTTAATTTATGATTATATATTAAAATTGTATTAATTTACTTATTTTTTTTAATAATTTTTTTAATAACTTATGTTTTAACTAATTTAAATTAGCTAAATGATTGAAAGGGAATAACTTTAGAAGCACATTTTTATATTATAAATAACCTAATGTAACATATTCAAATATAAAAAATTTATTATTTCTATTCGATCCTCAATCCTACATGTAAATGAAAGGAAATAATATTAAAATATACTTATTTCATCTCAATCCTACAAATTACATTCTTGATGATCAGATTGCGATAGCATTAGAGAAGGACAATCTATTCATATTCCTGAGGACCTCAGCAAACCCAAACTCTGTTACAAAAATCAATAGATCTTTATTTTATGTACAGTATTTAGTGATTTTTGCAAATCCACCCGACATATATTCTAAACATTTCATTCGAAATTAAAATCCAAACTAGGATGCTTTGGAATTTGCACATTTCATTATAATGTACAGATAACTTGCTTGTATATTTTAAACACAAAACATGTAGAAAACCTACAAAACTGATGGGCATAACCATTCCACAAAATATCGGCAAAAGCTATCCAATCCTAGTAAACCTAACACAATCTGGGCATATATTATTTTCTGCACTGTAGACCAGGATTCGAAATGTGAACTCCAAATCCTCTTTCCGATCAATATCATACTTCATTTGAGCTTTCATTCTTTCATCCTTCTCACTATCTCTCATATTCTTCACATTTGATCCCACCAAAAAGAAGACAAGCTCGACATTTATCATTTTCTGTAGTGGAAACTAAGACTGGAAAAGAGAACTCCAAACCCTCTTTCAGATCAATGTCCTCATTGCTTTGAGCGTTAATTCTTTCGTCTGTTTTAGTATCCCTCTTATTCTGAATACGTGCACGAAACATAACATTAGAAACTATTCAAAGAAAGCAATCCACATGAGATTTTCCTGGACAGCTGAAAGTTAAAAAGCAAACGATATGAATTAAAAAATGGAAAAAGATATTTCTATGTAGGAAAACCTCGTCATTCTTTGGATTTGTGCAATTTTTAGAATTCTGCTTTTCCATGGGCCGTATGGGAGTTGAGAACCAACCCCCCATGGATTTTCCTTGCTTGTTTACCATTGGAGCTGAGACGCAAGAACCCATATCTCCTTTCGTTTTGTTTCTTGTATTCTGGTACTTGATTTTTCTCTGCACCCACTCTACTGTTTTATACAATATGGGAGCACGGTTTTACATAGTTATGAGTAGCCCTATTTCATGCAAGGGCAAAGGTGTAACAGTATTATGAGGAGTAAAACCAGAAGTTCTGATAGAATAGGGGCATTTCTGGGCAATCTAGCAGGTTCATAAAAAAATAATGAGGCCAGTGCAGTAGTTTGAGAAAGTTGTTTCGAGTTTATCCAAAACATCAATTAAAAAAATCAAATTTCCCTAGAATCTTTCCTCAATTATCTTCAGTTCCTAACTTCAGTTCTTAAATGCTTAAGACAACTTTATAAAGGCAAGATTGTACTCTTGCAATTTAGAAACAGGTATAAGATCACTATTTAGGACGAGACACACTTAATTTTCATTTATCATATTTACAACTAATAGTTTATTATTATTTCAATTGTTTTTTAGAGATGAAAAAGCTCCTTGTTTAGGCAAAATCTGTTTGATAAAACAGGGTCTATAGTGGGCAACCCTAACTTTGTGCTTCTCAAAGTCTTATGTGAAAATTTTTAATCACTCCCAAATTTGTACAGCAGCTTATTTGGCAAGCTTATAAAAATTGGTTCCAAGGCCACATTATCAAATATGATGTCACATCAGCATGCTTTTTGACAAGGTATCCAAAAAGGCCCAAAAAAAAGGTGAGACTGATAGTGGGTCACTAAATCATGTATTATTGGTGCGCTGATGTGGCATCACATGATTTGTCAATTTGTGTACTTTATGGATAAAAGTGTTTTGAAATTGTATATTAAGTGTAAGTTTATTGGATATTAATCCTACCTACTATGGGGCCCACTCAGGCCTACTTCTATACCCACCATTGGATCCCTACCCACTATCGGGCCCTTTCCTTTAGTGTGTTATGATATTTTAAGGTATAATGTATCAAAATCCTGCTACACAACTTGGCGAACCCAACCACTTTAGGTTGACATTCGTTCCTATCATCCGATTGTTTTTTGTATTGTCAATTGTATTCTTAAAACATAATTGCATGTGGTAGCATCAAAAATGATCAAAAGCTATATTTTTCCTTTAGATGTTTGTCCTTTCCTTTTATATGCATCTCTATTCACTTCTACACATGTATACAACCATATAGATCGACAAAAAGATTATTAAAATAAGGATATAGTGTGTATGCATATAAAAAGAACATTTATAAAGTGGACAACATAAACCATACAATAAGTCACATAGACACAACACATTATAGTCTACTATAGAACAATTCAAGATATACCAACACATCCTAATATTACGCAATGAAAAAATTTCAAAGTATTCCACCTTATAATATTTTCAAATATGTGGAGCTTATTTTTTATGAAATAAATTTTATCATTCAACTTCCTAACAATAAACCCCAAAGATGTCTATAACAAAGCCATTTCCCACATTATATGTTGTAAAGTTGTAAAGAATGTTGGCATGACCATTAAAGATACAACTTTAGTCAAAGGACACCAACTTTTCCATATAAACTTCATCACATTGAAAGCAACTAGACTATGCATAGTATCATTTCATTGGCATGAGAAAAGAGTAGAAAGGTAGAGAAAATATACAAGTTCATAGTTCTAACTCATGACCTACATAGTTTATTGTAGACTTCAAATATCTAACTACTAAAATAATCTTTCTAAGACACTCTTCATCATATTTTAATATTAAGAGAAACATCTTCTCTTTTATAATTTAGAAATTTAAATCCATAATCAATGTTTAATATACTTTGTATTCACTTTGGGATTCTATATATTAAAAAGCATTAGACAAACTTCAGTTTTAGATATGAGAAGGGTAGACACATATACACTTGGTATTAAAATTTGAGCTTGATCTTGCTAGTCTAGGGTGTAGTATTCCCTAGACTGTCCTCTTCTTTTCTTAGACCTGAAAATTCAAGCTCCGGGACACCAATCTATATCTTCTATCCTCTAGTTGTGGTTGTCAAACCTTCGATTGTTGATGAGAAAATGCAAATTCCATGACTTTTCAACTTGTAGGATTAGAGTGCATGATTGGTCAAGTAGCCTTCAATCTTCCTTCAACTCACCTTATATCTACAACTTGCACATATAAGAGGACAAGATGTTCCAGCTTGATAAGCTTGGTTGTCATAGATGTCAAATGTGTGCTGAAGATTTTGTATTCTCCATAGATAGTTGAGATGTAGAGATATCAATTGGTGCAAGTCAACATTGCAGTATATGGAAGAGTGGTGATTAGTTTTTTGCCTGAGTGTGACATGAAGGTGGGTACACATGTTCTAATACATGTTTATAGTATGCCTACATTGATATCTTACCAGTTTGGTATACCTCACTTAGAGGAAAGTTACAAAATTTTTGTCTAAGGCTTTCATAGTATATACTCTAAGGTAGATAAATAGTGTTTTGGTCAGTATCCTAGTGCAAAGAAAGATTTAGTCTTGTGTTTTAGAAGATAAGTTGATAGAGATGTGAAGGGGTTATATCCAAGAATTCATGTCATTACACCTTCTCCAATAAAACTTACAAGTGACATAATTTCGTTTAGTGCTCTAGCAAAGTAAATTGTTTATGAAGGCCTGTTGGGATGCTCTACATTCCTTTGGATGTGAATTATTGTCCATAAAGATTTGAGAACACTCTCAGTAATGTCTAATGTATGCTACATTAAAGATTCAAGTGGTTTAGTGCTCCACAAGATCAGTTTTCTAGTGACAAAGTGTTATAACTTTGGTTCCAGATACCTATTCTTCTATAGAACATATGTTTGTGAATGTGCACCAGTAGAAGATTGTATAGGTCAGTTTGTGTGGACATTCTAAATGTAACAATGCATCTCAGGTTTGAAGTG
>VDFB02321045.1:96549-142402 GCA_007258455.2 Sequoia sempervirens | reverse complement strand
ATGTTGTATGAAGATAAAATTTAGTATGCTGTTTGAGAAATGGGATTATCATAAGTAAGAGTCAACATATGCAGATGGTTGTGGATTAGATTGGATTGGATTATGATACTATTAGCAATTTCCTTCTCTATTTGCATTTAAATTACATGGATTGGATTCTTTTGTTCTTCAAATACTCTCAAACTTACATGTATGAATTTGTTGTTTCAGATTCCAATGAATGACTTGAACCAGTAATATTGGGAGACCAGAGTACTATTGGAGACATATCTCTTTCCCTACCAACTCCACCTGAGCAGCCCTCCTGGCTCTTTGATGGTGCTTCCAATCTTGCTATGGATATGCATGTGGACGAAGAACAGAGTCTTTCAATGCCATCCCCACTGCACTGCATGGGTCCCAATATGTTAGTACATTTCTATGCTGATTGTGGAGATAGTGACGGTGAGCCGTTAGGAGATAGAACGAATGCTACAGATAGTGAGATGCCAGAAACAAATAATGCCAATTTGATTGAGCCTTTGGGAGGCCAACAAACTTCATGCATCTCACAATTCTTGAAGCTACTGGTTCATGTGGTGAAAGACAAGTCTAATAAGGTAGCTGACCATGGGATCAAGTTGCAAAGAGGATCCCAACTCCTAATTGCTGATGACTTCATGGCAATGCTAAGTGAACAAGACGAAAAGAAGAAGTAACTTGAAGAATTGAAATTGAGGAAGAAGCAACAACTTCCAGAGCGCAAGATAGAAAGGATTGCAGAATTGGAGGCGAAAAGTCTTATGAGAATTGAACAGGAAAAGCAATGAGTAGCAGCAGAGGTTGAAAAGGAGCTGCAAAAGAAGGAGAAGGACAAAAAAAGGGAGGACCAACGGAGAGAAAAGGAAGCCGCAAAAAGGGAAAAAGAGTTGGAGAAGGCACAAGCAAATGGTGCAAAGGAGAGGCGACTCAGTAACCCTCTAAATCCCTTGCCTGACCGCCATAGGATCTTCACAGATTTCGTATCTATTCAATGCCCCCAATATTGTCCATCACCTACCCAAGCTACCAGCCAAACATTTCAAAGTTGGAGTCCTTCTCACTCGCTCTCCTATACACACTCACCTAGCCCCACAAGAAGCCAACCATATGAGAGTTGGAGTCCTCGTTTACAGGCCTATCAAACCTCACCCACCCCAAGCATAATCCAACCAACTCAATCATGGAATCCTTCTCCGTCACAGGCCACATCCAACTCACAAGACAACTTGCCATCAAATTTTAGTTTTCCTACATTTTTCGATTGATTTGAATGTTTGGTTGCTAGTTTTTTGTTGTGAACTTCTTGATGGATTCAAAACGATGTTTGAACTTTTTTTGTTTTGAATGTTTATAACTTGAAACAGCAGTATGGATACCATAAAGACAACATATTCCATCATGTTATTGTCTATCTCTGCAATATGAAACATATGTATATATTTATCTCTGCGAGAGGAAACTTATGTATCTATCTATAGTAATCTATACATATATGTATCATAACGATGTATGAATCTGCTGTTTTAAGTTAATTTGAAAATTTAGTATGTTGTATCATTCTGTGCAACATACATATGTATGGTAATGTTGTATTCGAATGGGTTGGAAATATTTCGACCATAACAGAGCTTAAAGGGAGAGTGGCCGATGGCAGCATAAAGGATGGTTATGGAAATTAACAAGGTGTCCACTCATTTAAATGTAAATGGACAAGGCAATTGCTGACAGTATGCACATACATATGCATATGCGGACTCCTACTTATGTTAATACCATTTCTCAAACAGCATACTGAATTTCATAGTGTAACAAGAAATTCATACATGTAAGATGGAGTGTAATTGATGAACAAACTAACCATTCATCTAATTTAAATGTAAATGGAGAAGGCAATTGCCGACAGTATGCACATACATATACACATGCACATGCACATGCTAACTCCTGCTTATGTTAATACCATTTCTCAAACAACATAATGAAATTTAACTTCATACAACAATTGCATATATGCATATGCATATCTAACTTCGGTACATAGTGTAACAACAAATGCATACATGTAAGATCGATTGTAATTGAAGAACAAACTAACCATGCATCTAATTTTTCGAGCCGGGACTAAATGGAACAACGTGATAAACAATTGTACATAGTGTAACAACAAATGCATACATGTAAGATCAATAGTAATTGAAGAACAAACTAACTATACATCTAATTGAGGTGATTGGAAATGAGCAACATATCAAACAATGGTACATAGTGTAACAACATACTGAAATATGACATCATACAACAAATGCAGAACATACTAACCATATGCTAACTCCTACTTATGTTAATACCATTTCTCAAATAGCATACTGAAATTTAACTTCATACAACAATTGCATATATGCATATGCATATGCAACATATATAAGAATGGTGCATAGTGTAACAACATACTGAAATATAACTTCAAACAACAATTGCAGAACATACTAACCATATGCTGACTCCTACTTATGTTAAGATTGAGTGTAATTGAAGAACAAACTAACCATGCATGTAGTTGAGTTGATTCGAAATGAACAAAATATCAAACAATTGTACATAGTGTAACAACAAATTCATACATGTAAGATTGAGTGTAATTGATGAAGAAACTAACCATGCATCTAATTGAGCTGATTGGAAATGAACAACATATCAAACAATGGTACAAAGTGTAACAACAAATGCATACATGTAAGATCGAATGTAATTGAACAAAAAACTAACCATTCATGTAGTTGAGTTGATTCGAAATGAACAAAATATCAAACAATTGTACATAGTGTAACAACAAATTCATACATGTAAGATTGAGTGTAATTGATGAAGAAACTAACCATGCATCTAATTGAGCTGATTGGAAATGAACACCATATCAAACAATGGTACAAAGTGTAACAACAAATGCGTACATGTAAGATCGAATGTAATTGAAGAACAAACTAACCATGCATGTAGTTGAGTTGATTCGAAATGAACAAAATATCAAACAATTGTACATAGTGTAACAACAAATTCATACATGTAAGATTGAGTGTAATTGATGAACAAACTAACCATGCATCTAATTGACCTGATATTAACATAAGTAGGAGTCAACCATCATCACATAGCTATAAGGGAGAGGGGATGATATTTACAGTCACTTTAATTGAAGAACAAACAAAGCATATGTATGATCACTTCAATAGACATGTAATTGTAGACCTACAACTTGCATATATATAATGGAAGTATTAGAACACTATCATACACTCCATAGTTTCAGGTGGCATGCACCTATGTTTTGGCCAAAGTATGTATGTATGTGTGTACAAAGATAATAATACACACATACATGTATGCATGTGTGTATACATACTATATGTATAGTATCCTATACACACATACATGTATGCATGTGTGTATACATACTATACACACATGCATGTGTGTATACATACTATACACTCATGCATACATGTATGTGTGTATAAGTATATACACACATGCATGTGTATACATACTATACACACATGCATGTGTATACATACTATACACACATACATGTATGCATGTGTGTATAGTATGTATACACACATGCAAACATGTATGTGTGTATCTATACACACATGCAAACATGTATGTGTGTATCTATACACACATGCATACATGCATGTGTGTATAGTACACACATACATGTATGCATGTGTGTATAGTATGTATACACACATGCATACATGTATGTGTGTATAGTAAGTATACACACATCCATACATGTATGTGTGTATAGCAAGTATACACACATCCATACATGTATGTGTGTATAGTAAGTATACACACATCCATACATGTATGTGTGTATACATAATATACACACATACATCTAGGTATGTGTTTATAAGTATGTATGTCTATGTCTCAAATAGAAACATACATACATACATACATACATACATACATACATACATACATACATACATACATACATACATACATACATACATAAATAATTATGTAGTATGCATGTATGTATGTGTGCATACATGCATACATAATATTTTATTGTTTAGTCTAATATAAAGATGTTGAATATTATATAATTTAAATAGAAATGTTTAGTCAATTAAAAATTAAAATGATTACTAAATTGACTAGGAAAATCGTATAAATGATTAGTCAATTAAAAAAATAAAATGATTACGAAATTGACTAGGAGAATTCTATAAATGGATATGACTGTATTCCCTAAATCATTCATATTTGAAGCAGAGACGAAGGACAGGGAAGAGTGGATGATGGGGGTCAGGAATTTTTGAGCGAGGGGTTCACGACAATGGTCAAAAGAGCCGGCTAAAACATAGGTGCAGAAAACCCTTCACTGTCGAGTTGCAGAAACACACATACTGCCACTATACATATGCAAATTATAGAGGTATAAAACACAAAATAAGCTTTATTTGAATGGTAGACTGTGTGTATATGTGTGTATACACACATATATATGCATATATTCCAATTACAGAGGTATAAAATGAAAACAAACACATATATTATGGCGGTGTGTGTGTATATGTGTGTGTAAACATAAAAATATGGATATATATAGACATATACACATAGTCGACCATATATACGCATAAATGTAACTGTATACACGCATATACACATAGTGGGCCATTTATATGCATATATAGCTCTATTCTCACATATAGACACAATCCACCATTATATAGTTCTATTATTGCTTGAAAATTACATTTGCGGGCCATTGCTGTGTGTATATGTGTGTATACATAGATATATATGCATATATATACATTTATATGCATATATATCTGTGTATACACACATTTACAAAAAGTCGGCCATATATATGCATATATATCTGTATAGTCACATATACACACAGTTGGCCATAAAATACATAGTAGTGGCCATGAATAAGCTGCAATAAAGCTTCATTACATGATGAAAGCATTACAAATTTTTCTTGCACATTTAACAAAAGAAAATCGCAAGAAAAACCTAGAAAAATATTGCAATGCATAGTTACTGCTTGAGTGAGGTTGGAAGACAACCTCACTTGCGTAGCAAGAAGCTATATAGTTTCCTTTTACTGAATATGGTGTTGATAAACATAGAAAGCACAAAAATGTATCACCACCACTTGACCATGGCCTCACCATCGTCGGCGTCCATCCTAACTAGAGCTGGTTCTAAATGGAACTGCTAAAAATGAATGATGCCTCATGAATGGGTGTTTCGTGAACAGAATGCACCAAGTGAATGGTGTGCATGCCGAGGTGGTAGGCATTAAGACTGACGGTGGGGAATGTGTAGCAATTAATGCACATTAACTAGGATATGCATATGCAAGTACTGGCGTGGCACCAAACAACCATCGGTCATACAGATGTCTGCAATAGGTATACGCCTAATTTTTACTCTTTTTTGGCAGTTTTTGGAAATCACCCCCAAAACCTTGGAAAGCGTGCTTGAAATCTTGCCAAATTTTTATTTCAAATTGCCAGCTCGACAGTGAAGGCATGTGGCAAAAACAATTTAGTCGACTCAGTCGCTGATGCCGTGGACCCCTCGCTCAAGGTTACCCTACCCACCATTGGGCCCTCTCCCTTATTCCAATGGCTGCCATGGCTTTAGAAGGCATGTCGCACGAAGAAAATTCAGTAAATCCATTTTGAGATAGGAGGACCAAATTTTAGAAAGCGATATGGATTGCATCTTGTTGGGGCTTTGAATGCCCTCAACAAGCCAACTGCAAGCAACATAAAGCTCGCAGCAGATGTTTCCTTTGCCCTAACTGTAAATCGGGCAGTGTGGAGAAGCCCTAGGCTCTATGAAATCTGCAATAGAGAGAACAATAGGCATGTACTCAGAAAAATCTTGAGGCCTAAAAAGCTTGAGGCAGTAATTGCTTAGAAGGCGAGGTGCCATGCTCGTCTGATACCACAACCCAAGCTGAAACGAATCCACATGTACCAACAGATGAATTGGCTGCTTGCAACACAATTAGAAGTTCTAGAAGTTCTTGTCAATTCCATTAGGAATGAGCAGTCCCCTCTTTGAAATTTTGTATCTTGATAGGTACTCATGCAAGAGGCTAATTTTTTTTTTTTATTATCTATCTTAGCACTCATCAAAATTTTATTTTGTAAGAAAAAACTCTATTCCCATAGTTTTTTTTTTTTTTGATAAAAATAATCAAGTTACATAAATCCAGAAAACTGGAGCAGCAAAAAATAAGCTAGACAAAACAAACAGCTCATAAAGAGCTCTTCAACACCAATGTCTTTTGGAGAACATCAAACTCAAACAGCAGAAGACATAGAAAGGGAAAATATAGCAGTTCATAAACAACATATGAAAGCTGAAATAGACTTAAACTACTCTCCAAAATCCAGTTGCAAGTAGATTGAATTGACCAATATAAGAGCAGCTTCCATACTCAACAATTCATAGCAACTATACAAGGGCCCAAGGTATACAATAGTTGCTGCATAGAATTAACAACATAAAGCACAATAAAGGGATAAGTGGCTGCAATAACAGCATCAAATAAATGCCATAAACCTAGCCGGAAGTAGAGGACTCCAAAAGACTAGATAGCAACCAAACTTGTCCACCAAGGCTTAAATTTGATGGCCATAAAACCATATTTAGAGATTTTTTTCGTAAAATACAATCAAAATTTTAAGAAGATTCTATCAGATGAAAGGAGAGATTTTGGATAGACTGTCAAAATTTATATAGAATTATAATGATATGTATATTTGATTTATATATAATTTTACTTACACTAAGGTATGTCATAATGTTTTAAGGGAACCTTTTAATAGATAACTGTCAATAAAAAACTTGTTGACATAAAAAAATTGTTGACAAAGGTCGACTGTCAAATGTAAGCCCTGTTCTCCACCAAGACAAAATCCTCAACAACATCGTCAACACCATTGAAGATTAGCATCAATGTCAGCACCATCAGAGATTAGCACCACTGGAAAAATAATTGTCATCAAACCTATGATCACCATCACCAAATATTTTGGCTTCAAAGACATCAAATTGCTTTTGTACCTCTCCCAGCACAATGTACAATTTTGCTTTGGATTCGAAAGCGGGTTGCAAAAGAAGCAAATGGGGTGAGAGATTCCCAAAAATGATCAAAGCTTCCAATTGAATTGAATAGCAAGTGTGGGAGAAGGCAACAAGATAGAAAAATTTCTAAATGTTTTTCAAGATAATATGCCTAGAAGTTTGTGAAATGATGTTGAGGTGCTTGGAAAGGCCTAGAAGAGTAGTTTTCCAAGACCAGACTTGAAGAAAAAGCATGGGGAGATTTAAAAAAAGATAATTCCATAAGTTTTTGGCATGAGGACAAAACCAGAAGGCATATTTGATGGTTGAGCATTATTACCACAAAAAAGGCGTGATGGTGTTGGTGAGAGGAAGGCAAGACGTTTCGTAATGGGGACTTTAACATGCAAAATTTTCTAGGAAGTTAGTTGAGCTTGGGATTTAGCTTTGGATTTCCAAATGAGGGCAATTAACTTGTTCCATTTGGCATGACTAAATCTACAATGCCATTTACAATTAAGACGGGTTGGCAAAGGCACGGTAGGAAAATTTTTATCTATAGACAATTTTAAGAGGGAATGCACAAAGGTGTTTATTGTTGGGCCATTTCCAATATGTGAGGAATTTATTATGGCAAGGGGTGGACAACAGACAGTACAACTCAGGGGTGACAAGACTTTGAATATGGAGAATAGAAGGCTTGTTGGAGGGGGGCAGATTGTATTGAGCTTTGAGTTGATGCCATGTTTTCCAATTGAAAGCAACTAGATCCTAGAGGTCTCTGAAAGTTTGGATGCCTTTATTGAAGAGATATTTTCCTTTAAGGAGTTTGTTTAAAGCAAGAGGGGAATTATCCAACTGAACAAGATGGTTCCACCAAATAGAGGAGGAGGCAAAGCTTAGACCATGGCTCAAAGAATGGGCATACTAGGATAACTGTTTAGAAGTAATTTTCCATGCTTTCCAAATGGAATTAAAAGGGGTTGAACCATGCATTTTGAAGTATGGAGCAAGAAGAATTTTATCCATCCATTTCACCATCTCCCAAGGCCAACCAACAGTAGCAGTTTGAATGCGATGACGAACCAAGTGTTTCCAAGGAGCATCACCATCCAAAGCTCTAACAATCCATTTAGTAGTAAGAAAAATTCCTTGGGTGAAAGGATCAATGATTCCTAAACCTCCTTTATCTTTTGGTTGAATACAATGGATCCATGAAGTTGTAGGAAAACCCTTTTTGTTTCCCCACTTAGCCCAAAGGAAGCTCCTGATTAGCTATGTCAATTGATTGTAGCAAGATTTGGAGGGAAGTTAGCAAGATGAAATGTAAATATGGCTGACAATAAGGACTTTATTGGCCACTTGTAATCTACCTGCCATGGAAAGAAATCTATTGGTCCAATTCAAGAGTTTCTTTTTTATTTTAGCCAAGAACCAATTTCACATTTCCTTCAATGAAACTCCAATGCCAAAAGGTATCCCAAGGTATCTAGTAATGACCCCGTGCTTGACTTCTCTCTACTCACTCGAGATCCAAGGAGGTCGGGGGTTGGGCTGTGTCATGATAAACTCTATTTTATGCATGGCAAGTTTAGAGCCTGAAACTAAGCAAAAAAGTTCTAAAATGTCAAGAATATTTGCCACTTCTTCTACTAAGTTTTGGATGAAAAGCATGCTATCATCAACAAAATGGGAGTTGAGAGTGGTAGCATTTCCAGGGAGTACGATGCCACAAATGAGTTTATTGGTAAGGGAATGCTGAAAAAGATAGCCAAGTGCATCAGTAGCAAGAACATACAAAAATGGGGCAAGGGGACACCCTTGGCGAATGGATTTCTGCAAAGGAAATGAAGGAGAAAGTGCACCATTAATAGCCACTCTAGCATTGGCATCCGTGAAAAGCATTTGAATATGATCAGAAATTTTAGGACCGAAACCAAGCCACTTAAGCATTTTAAGAATGAAGGGCCATCAAATACAATCATAGGCTTTATCAAAGTCAAGTTTAATGATAAGAGCATCTTGAGTTGTTTGTTGTTCCCACTCACCCATTTCCCACGCAAGGACCAAGTTGTCTAATATAAATCTTCCGCCTAAGAAACCAGTTTTCTTTGGTCAAACAATTTCTTGAGAGATATATTTTGAATTCTTCTTGCTGATGCTTTAGCAATAATCTTGTATGAAGTGTTGAGGAGCGTAATAGGTCACCATCCATTGACAGTGTCCTCATCTTTACCTTTGGGGATAAGTTTAATAAGACATTGATTAATGGTGCTACCCAAGGATCCAGTCTCAACTCCTTTAGATAAAAATTATAAAAATCTTCATGAATATGGGGCCAAAGAGCTCTATAAAATTCTACTGGCAACCCATCCATTCCAGGACTCTTCTCTAAATCCATACAGTGAAGGGCTTCATAAAAATCTTCTAATGAAAGAAGGTGGTCAAGATGTTTGCTATACTTAGGGTCTATTTTCTTAGGGATGGAACCAATAGTACTATCTTCAAGAATGGGGAGAAGAATGTCATCATTAGTCTCATTAGTAAAAAGATTCTTGAAGTGCTCATAGAAGGTTTGCATAATATTACTATGGCTGTTTTGAAGGTTGCCATCAACTGTCTTGATGGTAGAAATATGCTCAATTTTATGCTTGTGTTGAAGATATTGGAAAAATAATTTTGAACCTTGATCACCATCTTTAATCCATTGTAATCGAGCTCTAATTTGTGCTCCTTTACCTCTATAAACAACCATCTTATGAAGCTAGTTTTTAGCATTAACCATAGATTGCTGCAAAGTACTGTCATGTGGATTGTAGGCTAGGCGAGTGTGACCATGCTCCAATTACTTTTTGAGGGATTTCTCAAGTCTACGACGTTTAGCTGCTACTCTTCTACCATAATCATGAAGGAAGGAGGTACATCTAGCTATTATTTTTTCCCACCATTTTATCCAGCTTCCTTGTTGAGGTTTTGTTTCAACATTCCAAGTAGCAAGGATACCATCAATACAATCTTGGTTCTTGAGATGAGTAACATTCAACTTGTAAGGAAGGTCATTGGAGATGGGGGTGGGATTAGAGAATGAAAGGGTGGTGAATATTGGAAGATGGTTTGAAAGAGTGGCAGAGAGGTCAACTAAAACAAGGAGACCAACATGAAATGGAAGGATGGGGTAGCTAGGAGAAATATATAAACGATCCAACCAAATCAATTTTCTTAAGGGCCCTTCTTGACAGTTGCTCCAAGTATACTAGAGAAGAATTTAGAGGTTGAATTTTCCAAGAAGGGGATCATGCACATCGAGAGAGTTTCGGGCTAAGGACCAAGCTTCAAACTCAAGGTTAGACAAATGATCAAAAGAGTCCCAGCTGCGATCAAAAGGCTATTCCACCATGTTAAAATCACCCCCCAAAACCCACTCGATATTGGGAAGAGAAGAGTGAAGCCAATCCCAAAGGATGATTCTCTCTAAACAAGAGTTAGGAGCATTTATGGAGAAAAAGCCCACAAGCAAGTCCTTGATAAGGCTGGTGGCCCAAAGACAATGACCATTAGGATCTGAGACAAAGGCTACAAGATGTTTAGCTAACCACAATGCTAAGCTCAACACTGCACCACCTCCACCATCAGTATGGTTGGTATGCACAAAATAAGCCTCGTGTGAAATTGAGGCAAGAGTAACATCAAGATGAGTCTCTCCAAGTTTGACTTCTTGAAGCATAAGGACATCAATCTGATTATTTTGGATGGTTTTCTTGACCTGGTATTTACGTGCGATGAAGGTCAATCCACGCACATTCCAAGATTGAATTTTTCACTTCATTGAGAAGAGTTAGGGAGGGTTTCCTCATCTAACTACAACACATTAAACTGGTTCTCTAATTGGCTATTCAGATCATCCATCACAAGCTCTTTCCCAAGGGGGTATCCATAAGATCTTGACTCATAGGTATTTTGGTAGCATAATGAGCAGGATTCTTAATAGGTTTGTTTGTTTGAGGTTGCTGATTATAGTCGAATGAAGGGGCGTGCAAGGTAGGAGTCTCCTTTATCCTCTTAGAGGCTCTAGGTTGGGAAGACAAAAGAGTATCTTTGTAGGACAATGAGTGGTTAGGAGCTATAGGAGAGGGGGTGATTGAGGTAGGTTGGGAGTAGAAGGGGAACAAGGTTGGAGTGATAAAGATGAAGGCAATGGACAGGAAGGAAGCACATAAGGCTGAGAATTATCAATAATAGGAGGGTTAATAGGACAAAGGTTATCAACAGTTGGCTGGGGTGGTTTAGGTTTATGGAAGGGATAGTCCCAAATCAAGTGGCCTTCCCAATGACAATAAAAACAAACATTTGATTTATTTAGATATGAGATGTGTTGCTCGAACTTGAAACCAGGAAAGTTTAATAGTATTGGGAAAGGGACGGGTTAAATCCATTTCAATGCATGCCCTGGGGTGTGAACATAGGCTAGCCCATTTGTCTGAGTGTTGTTTACACCACAAGACTCTTCCTAATTGGGAAGCAATGTCGTGAAGGAAATGACTGAAAACAAGATTGAGAAAAGAGAATTCAACCCACATGGGATATTTGGACTTAGTAATCCCTTCTGGATGGAAGTCAAGATCCCAAGCTTGCATATAATAGGTCTGCCCACATATAATCCAAGAACCGTATTGGAGAACAACATGAGCATGTTTAGGGTCTGAGAAGGGGTAGGAAACATATCCTCTACCCAAACCCCAGAAAGATTCAATTGTCCAACCTTTAAGCTCCCAGTTATTATGGGTCCATTTGTAAAAGTCTTGTTCAGATGTGATGCCTCTAAGGAAAAATATAATTATTATTTTTTCTTTGCTTTCTGAGATCACATTAATGATATCATTAGGAAGGGAAAAAGAAATAAATTTACCTTCCTAGGTATCTGATGAGGGCGTGCTGGCTGTAGGGTCAATTGATGTGGAGGTAGCATGTGCAATATTGTTGTTTGATGATTGAGATTGGGGTTGCAATCTTCCAGCATGTACATTTGCAGATGTGGTGTTCATGTTGTCCCTTTCAGACATAGAGAAGGGAGTGGGGACCGAGGTGTGATCTTCGTTGGATTTATTTGTTGTAGGCCCACCTCTTTCCTGTGCCTTTTTCTTCATGTTTCATGGGTTTGTTTTAACTTTTGACTAGGCTCCAAGACCCACCGACTGGCCACTAGTAGTATGAGGTTGAAATTCCAGCATTGACAACTTGGTCGATGCAACTCGTAAAACCTCAGGACAATGGCGGTTAGGGAACACACAACTATAGGTCTCGAGGGATAGGGCGCACACACAGGTCTTTTGTAGATGACAAGAAGTATTCTGTTTATAGTTATTTTATTTTTCATTGAAAGTGCACATATTTCCCAAGTATTACAAACTTATTTGAATGTGTATGAATTTATATTATGAAATAATTATGTGTTTTATATGGATCAAATTGTGGGTTTATAACTTATATAAATATTTTAAATTTATACAGTACATATTAGTAAATCTTAGTTTTTTCATAATTTTTTGATTTTTTTTTTATTAATTCAAAGTGTGTTGGAAAAAAATATGTATTGATTTTAAGGTTTATTTTGTAACATATACTTGGTAGAAAATTTATTGTTAAGATTTTGATTTTAAGGTTTATTTTGCTAACTTATTTGAATGTACATGCACAACTAAATGAAATAATTATTGGTATAATGTTTACAACACTTACAAACCGATGGATCAAAATTATGAATACAATTTATATTGTGAAAATAATTATGTGTTTTATATGGATTAGATTGTGGGTTTATAGCTAATAAAAATATTTATAACTTTTGGAGCTCATATCCATAAATCTTGGTTTTTTCATAATTATGAAATTTCTTTAAATTATGGAGATATCAATAAACCTTAATTTTTTCATAATCTCTTGATTTTTTTTAATTAATTCAATGATGTATGTTGGAAAGAAAAAATTATATCGATTTTAAGATCTATTTTCCTAATATATACTGTATAGAAAATTTATTATTAAGATTTTACTTTCTTGTACTTGTGTATCTATAGATTAATTTAAGATTATACTTTCTTGTATTCTTGTAATCTATAGATTTTTTGGTTGGTAAAAGAAGATCATGTATATCTTAAGTCTCACAATATAATTTGATGTCATGTATATACTTTCATGTTGTTGCTTTTGGAATTATTTTAGCATCATGGATTTAGTCTATGGAATCTATTGATTGTGTTGTAGTCATAGTCAAAATCTTCTAAAGTTAATTCCTTTGAGGAGATATTTTGGATCTATTATTTAGAACTAGCTTATCTATCTTAATATTAATCTATACAGATTAATTTTAAGATTGAAAAACTAGTTATAAATTTAGGATAGCCCTTTTATACTATAGGAGGTATAGGTATAGGTATCCATATCCATCCCCCTATAAAGGTGATGTTGACATGACACACCCTATGGTGGGGAGACCTTGTGACTTCTTGCTTGTAATAGGATGCTTTAAATCTAACTAGGCCCACCGCCCCTATTATATTACATTATATATAAATAGTTAATTATTGTATTATATTATATACTATATTAAATTTATTTTTATTTCTAATAATATAAACATAACCTTAAGTTCATAATAAATAAATACTATTATCTATCTATTAGCTAATTTTAAATCAAATTTTACCAATGACAAATAAACATATATCTATGTGAACCTTTATTATCATGATATGAATGATATATTATATTATATAGTAATATATCTTATATTTTAATATAATTATTATATTTAGCCAATAGGCTATTTTGTTTGAAGTTTCTACCAAGATTTTCGTCAGCCCAACCATGAATTGGATTTGTTGGCACCAAAGATGTCCTAATCAATGACGACTTGACTGGGTTTTTTTGTGGTGATGTGGAGCTTGGTAATTACGTGGGTTGGTGGAGGTGGAGTTGGTGTCCTCGATATGTGAAAGTTGAATGGTAAGTGTTTGCTCGTGGGAGTGGTAATGCATTATGTCATTTTTGTATGATGGAGGTGGATGAAGTAAATGTGGGCAGACGAAATAAATGAAAAAATGAGTGTTACAGTGTGGGAAAGTATACTTTGATTAAGTTGTATTTTCAAAATAGCTATTGTGCTGTTTCATAGTAGGCTATTGTAAAAATCATCGCCTTCGGCTCCGTGGTCAGTTTCATAGCAAATTGGAGGGTTTTAAAACTGTTGTTCTCTGTAATTTGTAAGTTGTTTTACATGGGTGTTTTGCATAAATGATTTATTTATTGTTTATGTTAAAATTGTTGTTCTCTGGAATCTGTGAGTCATTTTACATGGGTGTTGCAGTGTGGGAAAGTATAGTCTGAAATGTGCCAGAAAAATATATTGATGAAGTTGCATTGTCGAAAGAGCCATTGTGGTGTTGGTTTGATACCAAACTATTCTAAAAATCGTAGGCTTCATTTTTGTGGTTGGTTTGATAGGAGACTATTGTAAAAATCGACGGCTTCGGCTCCATTTTATAGCAGATTGGAGGGTTTTAAAATTGTTGTTCTTTGCATTTTGTAAGTCATTTTACATGGGTGTTTTGCATAAATGATTTATTTATTGTTTATGTTAAAAATGTTGTTGTCCGGAATTTGTAAGTTGTTTCACATGGGTGTTTGGCATTATGGTTTTGTATGGATGGAGAAATTGCAGTTAAATCTTCTTTCTTTCATCAAAAAATATGGTTAGGTTTAGTAATTTTTTCATCTCTCATTTATTGTTTGTAGTTATCTCTGTGCATCTTTGGCCTTATACCCATTACCATAGGAGCAATTGTAGTTAAATCTTGTTTCTTGCATCAAAAAATATGGTTAGTAATTTTATTGCCCTTTGTTTATTATTTTAGTTATCTCTGTGCATCTTTTCTGTTACATGCATTAACATAGGGCCAATTGCAGATTAACATAGGAGTGATTGCATATATATATGCAGAGGGTTAGTATGAAAGAAAAAACATGTTGGAGATAAAATTAGTTTGGTGGGTGTTAAGTGTTACTCTTTCTAATATCTCTTTATTTGTTCAATTTATTTGTTTGAAGTTTTTGACTGGATTTTCGTCTGCCCAACCATGAATAGGATTTTTCGTGTAATAACTCTTTTACAATTTCTCTATTTGTTTAGAATATTTAGTGCCAATCAATGTAGCTCAAATTTTATTGATTAAGTCTATGGCGTTATAGGCATTTTGTAGAGGTTATTGCTACTCATTGGCTTTACGAGTTCTATTTAATGTGGGTTTGGTTCCAAAGAATGTAGCTAAAATTTTGAATTGACAATCCAACTCTTACACAGACTGCTTGTCTTGTATGAATATGTTTAGTGTGGGTTTTCGATCATTTGTGATTTATGTATGATTCTTAAGTGTTTTTCTAATTGTTGTTTTACAATTTCCCTATTTTGTCTATAGTATTTAGTGGAAAATTATGTAGCTTAAATTTTGAATTGAGAAGCCAACTGTTACATAGAATTTGTTGTTAAACCTTGTCTAGATAGTGATAGAATTTTAGGTAACAGGAATATGTTGCAAACTCAAATCTATACATGCATTTGACTAGAACTGGGTTCTTCACTTTGAATATTCTTTGTAAGTAATTTTAGATACATAGATATCCATATCTAAACTTTTTTGGTCAAGGGAAATTGGAAAAGACCTATTAGAAAAACCCTTAACAATCACAAGAAAATGACAGATATTGGAAAACCCACATTAAGTGGAACTTTAAAAATGGAGAATAGAACATGAAACTATGATTGTTACCCGATTTTCACCTACAGGCTCAATCAAGGGAAATTATGTTTTAAATTCGGCACGTGGATTAAATGTGGCTCCCATAAGGGTTGAGCCCAGCGTGCAGGTGTTCAGTTTTCATTGGGAAGGTCTTTATCTGATGCATTTTAGAACTAATGGAGGCATTATTTCACAGGGTTAAATCATACATCTGATGCTATTTCACAAGGAAGTCTATTGGAAAGCATTCCTCGATCAGATTTGGCACAAAACTCCTTAGAGAATAAAGTCGCCGAGATAAGTTGGATGTCTTTTTGACTGGTTTTTGTGTTATATTCATTTGAGATACCTAGGTTGCCAAGACATTTTGGTCACCATGAGTTTTTATATATCTCCCCACTTGGGAGGTCTTGCCAACCCTTGTTCACAAGGTTAGCGTTGGTGTAATATCTGCGCTCAGGGAGATGTCCTGCCGACAGATGGAGGTCTTAGAGAAAGGTTGTGAATTCGGTATGATGTCTTCTTGACTGGGGGGAGTCTCACCAAAATGGAATGGTCTCAGGGAAAGTCTATGGCTTGAACATGATGTCTTGTCGACTCGGTGAAGTCTCGCCGAAGGATTGTGCCTTCGGTGTAATGTTTTGCACTCGGGGAGATGTCCTGCCGATGGATGGAAGTCTCAACGAAGGGGATTTCCTTCGGTGTAACATCTGGCTGAATGATCATGGTTGCACCGACAAAAGGGGCATTGGTGTGAAGTCTTTCCGATCGAAGGTGGTCTCCCCAAAATGGTCTGAGCTCGCCAAAAGATTAAGGGTTCGACATGATGTCTTGCTAATGATTGGTGGTCTCGTTGAAGGTTTGTGCCTTTGGTGTAATATTTTGAGCTTGGGGAAAATTTTGGCCAACTCGCTGGAGTATCGCTAAAACAAAATGGTCTCGGTGTGATGTCTCACCGACTGAGGATGGTCTCATCGAAAGAAGTTGAGCTCGGCAGGATGTCTTGCCGACCCAATGAAATCTCACTGAAGGATGGTGCCTTTGGTGTAATGTTTTGACTTCAACTAAAGGTCTCACTGACAGATGGAGGTCTCACCGAAAGGGTATATGGATATCAGTAAGACTCCTAGCCGAATGGTTTGTCTTTGATAGAAGGTCTTGCCAACTAAAGAGTCTCGTCGATGGTTTCAATCTTCGGTGTGACTAATGGGAACCTGCTATGACCTCCTGTCGACTCTGATGTCTTGCTGAGTGTGGGTGTTTTTTGAATGGAGGAGCACATTGATATGATTCTTGAGGACTCGCTATAATGTCTGGCCGATAGCGATAGTCTGGGCGACAATCTTTGATATCAGTGTAACTTTTTCCGCTCGCTATGAAGTCTCGTGGATAGTTGTGTGTTATGTTGATAGCTACTGTGGAGCATTGTAAGCATCGGGGAGACACAAATAGTGTCTCACCGACATGCAATTCTATTTGAACGACTTTTGACCGCTTGAAAATCTTACGTGGTGTTTGTTCAACCAATCAGAGGAAGATGAAGGTGAACCAATGGTAGTTGGACTGTTGCGGCTATTCTTGTGAGGAAGATCAATAGAGCATAAGTGAAATGGATCTACTTTGGTTTGATGGATGATCACCTGGGGCATGTGAATTCAGTTCAAAGGGCACCTGATTCTGCTTCTCGAAGGAGGTCAACTTGCAAGAAGATCTGGAACAAGAAGAAAGCCGAAGGGGAAGAGGTCGCGAGTCACAATGATAGCTAGGATGTCAGCTAGAAAAAGTGGATCGACATTAATGCCATACTTTAGAACGTTCAAAGCAGCTCTGATGAAGCTCTTGAGGGTGGAAACGGAGGCTAGAAGTTAATGTGATGGTTTCAAAAAATCTAAGGGCTACCCCTGAGAGCGATCCTTCACTGACATAGACACGGGGGATGCACATTGAATGCATTAACTTTATTCCAAAAGATCTGAGGGCCGACCCTTCTGTCACTGACTCATTTTTTGTAAACCTTAGGGCAGAGGCTGACACTTTTGGGGGTTTTTTGTTGTATATATGGCATTTTTTGCCTCATTTTGTAGGGGGGTTCTTCTTATTCTTTTCATAAGTTTGTGACTTTTGCAGTCCTTTCTCATATTAGCAAAATTTTGTAACTCATTTGGAGCATGATATATAGAATTTACCTTGGTTACCATTGATGGTTCAATTTTCCTTTTGGTTCTTGCAAAATATTGCGCATTTTTTAGGTGATTGATCAAGCTACTTCGTGAAATATTTCTTTTTCCTTATAGCTTTGTCTCATGTTAGCATGCCTTTCTTTGCAAAAGTAGTATTATGTAGGTTACAAATTGTGTTTTACTGAATTGCACATGAACTTTTAATTTGTGAAAAATTCCTTTTCCTTCTTAAAAGTGTGTGCATGTCAAACCTGTTTGTGAAATACTTATGCATAATCTATACAAACTTGTTGTGCAGTCCCATATCCATCATTAGTATTTAGGTGTAAGTTGAGTGTCTCATTGCTCTTGTCAATTTGGTGTATCACCATAGGATTTAATTTTCATTTTCATGCACTCCTCCCTTTTCCTTACAAAGATCAGTAGTTAGGTGATAACACAAAGGAAGTCGACCTTCTCTGGAGGTTCTTTTCCATTTTTAGGTGACCCAGAACCTGAAAAAGTTCCCATGTTTCTCTGAAGTATCAAGTTTCTGCAACTTGATAAGGGTGCAATTTCAGCATATAACAATTTTTGGCACGCTCGGTGGGACTGTCGAACAGACAGTTTGAAAATTACATGTCTATTATTGGTTTTTGATATGCAACCAGTAAGATTTAGGCCTTTTAGAGGTTAACATCAGCATATCATGGCGACTCCGTATATCAGTGTATCATTGAGGAATTCAAAATATTGAGAAATCTGGTGTTTTTCTCAATAATATCAACCTTTGGAAGCAGCGCGAATAGCACCATGGTGACTCCAATTTAATATCAGCTGGTTTCAGTAGCCCAGTTACCTACAGTTAAGAAGGTTTGCTATCTAGACTTGCTTATGCTTCATATTTTACCTTGCAATGTCTAGTTATCAGCAATATAGTGGTTATTCTCCTCCATTTCATGAAAATTTAAGTTCTGGGTCTCCAAATAGTCTTTCCCCTCATTACAACTAGCATTATCAGCAATCCTATCATGCTTTCCACCCTCCCACCCCTGCTCAATTCTGCTTGCAGCATTAATTCCACTTTGAGCTAGCCTTGTAGCCTCCCAAGTCAGTCCCAAAATTCTAACAATGCGAATACCGAGTTGGGTAGCGTCAAGGAGATGTTGCTGCAGTTTCAAAGGCAGATGTTAGACATAGAAAGGGAAAATGAGTATAATATGCAGCAAGAGGAGCTTTCCTTTCAAGCTCACATTCATCAGCTGGAGTTGGAAGCGCGGATATATGAGAAGGAATTGTTGGCTAGACAAGTTGTAGCTAAAGAGGAGCAGATGAAGTCTTTGCTTCCTCAAAGGCATGATATCCGAACAACTTCTTGCATTTCAGATTAGTTTCAAGAGGAAGAACTTCCAAGGTATGAAGTTCCAAATTTTACAACCATGCATCCTTTGCAAGTAAAGGAAACTAATCTAGTACAACCTAGTGTGGTTACAAAGTAGCCCATTGATAAGGACACCTTACTCCTCACGGAAAAGGTCAGAAACGTAAATCCATTGCATTTAGCTTTGGAAGTTTACCGATTAGAGCAGGAAAAGAATGAACAAAAGGAGAAGGAGGTTGTGGCTGCTTGCACTGTGTCCCTAGCACAAAATTACCATATTACATGCAAAAATGATATTGGTTCAAACTTACTGCTGAATTCCTTGGATTTTGACTCATTTGAATTTTTTTCTAATGCTGTTTATAAGATGGCTGAAAGAAAAATGTAGGAATTACCAGTTAAGGAGCTTCACTTGCAGATAGAGGATGCCCAAGTTTCATTAGAAAAGGTACTACCTAAGGAGGAGGATTCAATTTATTTATTTGACCAACTACCTGGTTATGTTGAGCAAGTTGAAGGGAGCATACAGGCACCTATTTTACCAAATGATTTGGAACGACCAGAGAATATTGCTGACTTGTTTGATGAGCTTCCTCAATTTGTTGGTGAAAATGAAGATCTCACATGCATGATAACATCTATGCTTGATGATGAGCTAGTATCATATGAAAGGGAAACATGTGATCATCCCATTCAAGTCAGTGAGACTATTGAAAAAGTTGTAGAAGATAATGCTTTGCAGCCTATGAACTTATTTGATGAGCTGCCCCACTTTGTTGAGGAGGAGTTATATTTTGTCATGGACAAAGAGAATAAGGAACAATAGTTTAAAGATTTGTTTTCATTTATCCAACAACGATATCAGCTCCTTAGTGAAGAAGATCTGACCATCAAAAAAATTAATGGTTTCTTTTCAGAGACTATTATACATGATGCAAAGAAGCAAGACTCCTTTTTCATTACAGAGTTGAAAGAAAGAAAACTGATCCTCCTATAAAAAATAATAATTTTTTTTTTCAAGAAGATCAAACTGTAGTAGTCAATGAACAACCTGCATATTACCTCCAATCAGCATCTTTTCAAGGAAAATATGAAGACTTTAGAGATCAACAAGGGGATGAAAGTTACAAGTTCAATGTCCCAACAAGGGGATGTCCTATCAGGCACCTGGCACAGTTGAAGGACACCCAAGAGGAGTTACCAGTTGAATTACCTACTTGGGAGCATGGGATTCAATATCAAAAGTCATCAATGCAGGTGGCTTACCATATTCAAAACAGCTGCAGGCACCTCTTGTCTAACACAGAAAGGGAGGAAACTTTCATGATTGAGGAGATGTTTAATATATGCACTCAACATTTACTTTTCCTTCATCACTGTTGGACAATTTGCAAGAAGGAAGCACGTCCTATGTTGGTGAGAAAGGGCAGTTTTTTCTCACAACCAGTGAACGGTTATGTTTGATCACTACCATTACTGGGTAGTGTAGGATAGTGTAGTTTCAGTTTCAATTTTTCTTTCAATAAGTGCCTGCTGGCACGTTTCATTTCATTTTTGTCATGTTTTCAATAAGTGCAGTTGCTGCACCTGGTTTTCCAAACTCTGTCTTCAACAGAGTTGTAGTAGTTTCTTTCAGTTTGTGTGTTTTGAGGCTGAGTTACAAGGTTTTCAAAAATTTGAAGGGCAGAGAATGACTCCATGCCCAATGGATAGGCCTAGACTACTGGTTTGCATGTTTACCAGGAAAACATCCAATTAAGGTCGCCATAAATGTTACCCGATTTTCACCTACGAGCTCAATTAGGGGAAATTATGTTTTAAATTTGGCATGTGGATTAAATGTGGCTCCCATAAGGGTTGAGCCTAGCGTTCAGGTGTTCAGTTTTCATTGGGAAGTTCTTCATCTAATGAATTTGAGAACTAATGGAGGCATTGTTTCGTAGGGTTAAATCATACATTTGATGCTATTTCACAAGGAAGTCTGTTGGAAAGCATGCCTCAATCAGATTTGGCACAAAACTCCTCAGAGAATAAATTCGCTGAGACCAGCCAGATGTCTTGCTGACTGGTTGTTGTGTTATATTCATTTGAGATACCTAGGTCGCCAAGACATTTCGGTCACCATGAGTTTTTATATATCTCCCCGCTTGGGAGGTCTTGCTGACCCTTGTTCACAAGGTTAGTGTTGGTGTAATATTTGCGCTTAGGGAGATGTCCTGTCGACAGATGGAGGTCTCGGTGAAAGGTTGTGAGTTCGGTATGATGTCTTCCCAACTGGGGGGAGTCTAGCTGAAACATAATGGTCTCGGGGAAAGTCTGTGGCTTTGACATGATGTCTTGCCGACCCGGTGAAGTCTCGCTGAAGGATTGTGCCTTCGGTGTAATGTTTTGCACTCGGGGAGCTGTCTCGGGGAGCTGTCCTCTTGACTAATGGAAGTCTCAGTGAAGGGGATTTCCTTCGGTGTAATGTCTAGCCAAATGATCATGGTCTCACCGACAAAAGGGGTGTCAGTGTGAAGTCTTGCCGACTGAAGGTGGTCTCCCCGAAATGGTCTGAGCTCGCCGAAAGATGAAGGGTTCGACATGATGTCTTGTTGACTACTTGTGGTCTCGTCAAAGGCTTGTGCCTTCGATGTAATATTTTGAGCTCGGGGAGAAGTTTGGCTGACTCACTGGAGTCTTGCCGAAATGAAATGGTCTCGATGTGATGTCTCACCGACTGAGGATGGTCTTGCTGAAAGAAGTTGAGCTCAGTGGGATGTCTTGCCAACTTGATGAAGTCTCACCAAAGGATGGTGCCTTTGGTGTAATGTTTTGACTTCGACTGAAGGTATCATTGAGAGATGGAGGTCTCGCCGAAAGGGTATATGGATATCGGTAAGACTCTTGGCCGAATGGTTTTTCTTTGATAGGAGGTCTTTCTGACTGAAGAGTCTCGTCGATGGTTTCAATCTTTGGTGTGACTAATGGGAACCCGCTATGACCTCCTACCGACTGTGATGTTTTTTCGAGTGTAGGTGTTTTGGAAGCGGAGGAGCACATCGATATGATTCTTGAGGACTCGCTATAATGTCTGTCCGATAGCAATAGTCTGGGCAACAATCTTTGATATCGGTGTAACTTTTTCCGCTCGCTATGAAGTCTCACCGATAGTTGTGTGTTATGCCGATATCTACTGTGGAGCATTGTAAGCATCGGGGAGACACGGCTAGTGTCTCACTGACATGTGATTTTGTTTGATTGTTGCAGCTATTCTTGTGAGGAAGATCAACAGAGCATAAGTGAAATGGATCTACTTTGGTTTGATGGATGATCAGGGCATGTGAATTTAGTTCAGAGGGTGCCTGATGCTGCTTCTCGAAGGAGGTCAACTTGTAGGAAGATCTGGAACAAGAAGAAAGCCGAAGGGGAAGAGGCTGCAAGTCATAATGATAGCTGTGATGTCGGCTAGCAAAAGTGGATTGACATTAATTCCATACTTCAGAATGTTCAAAGTAGCTCCGATGAAGCTCTCGAGGGTGGACGCAGAGGCCAGAAGTTAATGCGATGGTTTCAAAAAATCTAAGGGCTACTCCTAAGGGCGATCCTTCACCGACATAGACACGGGGGATGCACATTGAATGCATTAACTTTATTCCAAAAGATCTGAGGGCCGATCCTTTTGTCACTGACTCATTTTTTGTAAACCTTAGGGCAAAGGCTGACACTTTTGGGGGTTTTTCGTTGTATATATGGCATTTTTTCCTCATTTTGTAGGGGGGGATCTTCTTATGATTTTTAGAAGTTTGTGACTTTTGCAGCCCTTTCTCAGATTAGCAAACTTTTGTAACTCATTTGGAGCATGATATATAGAATTTACCTTGGTTACCATTGATGGTTCAATTTTCCTTCTGGTTCTTGCAAAATATTGCGCATTTTTAGGTGATTGATCAAGCTACTTCGTGAAATCTTTCTTTTTCCTTATAGCTTTGTCTCATGTTAGCATGCCTTTCTTTGCAAAAGTAGTATTATGTAGGTTACAAATTGTGTTTTACTGAATTGCACATGAACTTTTAATTTGTGAAAAATTGCCTTTCCTTCTTAAAAGTGTGTGCATGTCAAACCTGTTTGTGAAATACTTATGCATAATCTACAGGAACTTGTTGTGCAGTCCCATATCCATCATTAGTATTCAGGTGTAACCTGAGTGTCTCATTGCTCTTGTCAATTTGGTGTATCACCATAGGATTTAACTTTCATTTTCATGCACTCCTTCTCCCTTTTCCTTACAAAGATTAGTAGTTAGGTGATAACACAAAGGAAGCCGACCTTCTCCAGAGGTTCTTTTCCATTTTTAGGTGACCCATAACCTGGAAAATTTCCCATGTTTCTTTGAATTACCAAGTTCTGCAACTTGATAAGGGTGCAATTTCAGCAGATAACAATGATACTAAACAGTTTGATATGGGTAATTGTAAAAAATAAGATCATGAAGAATATTTTGCAATGGGGAAGTTCAAACAATTGAGAAAAAAAGAATATCATGAAACATATTGGTACTATTACCAATTTTTTGCCTCAGCTCAATTGGAGGAGCTGGTTGAATGTTATCACATCATAAGGTGGAATTGCAGTTTATGTTCAATGCTGTTTTACATTATCATTATTATGCATTGAGTAATAGTTATGCATCTTTAAATGAGAAAGAATTTCAAAAATTAAGTTTCCAGAATGCCATTCAGATGTTCCAAAAATGACAGAAATACATAATTGAACAAATGAGCGAAATAGCATTTGAAATGCATTCATTTATTTCATAAAAACTCATATTTTACAAGGCTTCATTTGATTTCACAATCAGAATGATATTACAACATTGCATGTAAATGCATTTTTCTTTTCAAATGAAAAGCAAGAATTGAAATCAGAAATCCACACAAGCCATGGATGTAACTGTTACAACATATTGCTAATAGCGCATTACACTACTGAAGATGCAGAAAGGAAAACACATAAGTGACGACATAATCATCATTGCCTGATTATCGATGTTTGATGTTGAATGGTGCACCTTGCCTTCTTGAGCTCCATCGACCTATAAGAGAAAGGAGGGATGTCAGTGGCTCTGATTATGATGAACCCTATATGAAGCACCCACAATAGTACAACCTACTATCAACCATGCATTGAAACAATCAATCAAGTGCAGTATGAAAGAAGGAAGCTGAAGGAGAGATAACAATATCATGATCATCATGTTCTATTTTTATGCTAACATTATTTTTTTCCTTGTGCAGGTATAGGTAATGTCATGAAGCTGAACATTATTCAAAGACCAAGCATGTGGAGGAAAATGGGCTCCCACAAGGGTAGAGCTCATCATGCTACCCTATTCATTAATGGGCTGATTTTAAAGATACATTATCATATTCATCAAATGAAATGAAGAACAAATGAAGGAGTAAAAACAGAGTTATTCATCAAGCAACTAACCCAACTGTACACTCATAACGATCAGGTTATACATTCTGAAGGCTATAGGTGAACAATGAATTTAGTTTACTTAATGAATTCAGTTGAGTACATTTACATCAGAGGTTGCTGAATAATTCATATTCTGTGTCACTTGTTGATCATAATCATATTTGTCATGCAAGTTTCAGTTCAACAATTCATTCTATTCACAGTCAAGGATAGTGAATAGGCATACATTATGCCTTAATGGTTTTTTTAAATTTTTATCATGAAAGAGAACAGTTTTTAAAAGCAGTTTGATAAGTGGATCATAAAAATGCATGAAGAGTACCATGTTGCTCAAGCATACAAAGGACAGACAGTGCATTCGAGTGTTGAATGAATCACTAGTTCCAGTTGATTAATAAGTAAATACAACATTATGAGTTGTAATAATAAAGCACGATCATCCCAGAACCATAAGGAAAGAGCAATCAGTTTATTTCCAGAAAGAGTTTATGAGGTGTCAGTTATGCATAAGAACATATAACTAAGTGTAGTCCATTATGACTCAATGTTTCAGCTAAAAGTCCTGCATAAGTGCAAAAATAGAAAAGTAAGAGTTCGCTTTAGAGTCAATTGTGATTTGAGGTCTTAACCATGACAAGTTTTGTCTCAAGGGAAGTAGCATGAGTTCGATGTTCAAGTAATGCAAAATGCAGATTCAAGAAGGAATTTGAATGATTTAAAGAGGCTCAAATTTTTACATAGTTGCAGTATTTTAATGCTATGAACGAGCTTCAGGAATGGAGAGTATTAGTGTTCATTCAATGTCTAAGAGGAAGTCCTGTTAAAGATCAGAATTTATACAACATTTCTATAAAGAAGGCTAAGAAATGAAATATCATGTGAATCAGATTTTCAGTATTTCTATTTACTCATATGGATGTGTTTTTTAGAACAACAATTAAGTATTTTGTCATATGAGAATTTTCAACACAATGCCTGGTTTCCTTCTCACTATCAAGCATTTGTATGGAGGAAATTAATAGGCACATAAGCACCAACAAAAGTAGAAGCCACTAGTTATATGGGTCGAGCCCATAAATTGAATATAGACAAATATACAGTTTTAATCACCATTTCAAACCATGCATGTTCAGAATACATAAAGCCATGAAGTTTTACATTTCCAATGATACCCATGGAGGGTTTGTTAGGTAAATGACAGGAATAAATACAAGAATGAGTAGTATCAATATAGATGCATTGTCTGCAGGCTGTACAAATGCCCATTTCACTCTTTTTGTTTCAGAAGTCCGAAGATAGATTGTCAGTTCCGATGGGCCGAGCTCATAGCTTTTAAGAAATGCATATAGGGTACCCATCTTTGGGTTGAGCTTCAAAATATAGAAAAGGAAATAATGGAGATAACCCATATGGGTTTTTACATAAAAGCAGCAATATAATAGAAAAGATGTTTATTTCTGTGATAAATCGAGTTTTAGAACAAGGAAATATAGTTTTCTTTAGAAGTTTCAAATGCCCACATGTGGGTTTGTTTTAAAATACAGAAAATTTAGTTATAGTAATAACCCATGTGAAGCCTTGAATAAAATAGCAAATGATATAAATGCAAAATTTTTCTATGCTGGTTTGAGCTTCAAAGTGAGGAAAACATAGTTTTGTTCCATTTCTCAGAAGGACATAGTGATTAATTTTCTATTCTGGGTCAAACCAAAAATCCACAAGTAAATGATTTTTACAATTCACATCTGGCATGGCCTGAACATGAACAAAATCTATGAGTAGAGAAGGAACCCTCTAAGTCTCCAAAGAACAAAGAAAGCAAAGAGGAATTGTCAGTTCAAGGATGAAGTAAGCACTCTAGCCATGACCAAGGGTTCTAGATGAAGTCCAAAAGACAAGTTTTTGAGTCTTTAGAAGATAGCCTAGCTCTTAATGTGGGTCAAGTTCACAGAGATGTAAGTGCAAGCACAAAAAAAGAAAGACAAGGAGATATTAGAGTGTGTAAAGCCACGACCTCAAGGCCATTATGAACAAAAAGTGAGAAGCCATGGGGCTATGAGTAAGTGGCTTACCCCTGCACAGTAGAAGAGAAAGAAAAAAATGCAAGACGAGCTCTCTCATAGAGCCTTCGATGGAACCTGAGCTCGTATGAGAAGACCAAGCAGGCCAAACTCACATAAAGTGCAAAGAAAATAAGAGAATAAACTCATACAGGCTGTGACCTTAGGGCCTTTTGGTATTCAATAATGAAGTGAAAGAACTTCGATACAGACAGAACAAAGCTTACCCATTGGAGTTTCAATCGACTGATGAGCATGGAGAAGATTATCAAAGCATTCGAACTTGAGTTCAACTCAGTCATGGTGGCGGCAGAGCTTCTTTCCTTCCAACTAGAGAGTGAAAAATGAGTGATCATTAGGGTTTGAATTTGTTTTGATCAAAACCCTAATTCGACCCTATGATGATCTAGAATATTCGATGGAACCTGAGCTCATATGAGAAGACCAAGCAGGCTGAACTCACAGAAAGTGCAAAGAAAATCAAAGAATAAACTCATACAGGCCACGGCCTTAGGGCCTTTTGGTATTCAATAATGAAGTGAAAGAACTTCAATACAAATAGAACAAAGCTTACCCATTGGAGTTTCAGTCGACTGATGAGCATGGAGAAGATTATCAAAGCATTCGAACTTGAGTTCAACTCAGTCATGGTAGTGGCAGAGCTTCTTTCCTTCCAACTAGAGAGTGCAAAATGAGTGATCATTAGGGTTTGACTTTGTTTTGATCAAAACCCTAATTCGACCCTATGATGATCCAGAATATTTGATTAGAACACATGCTGAATTTCAATGGAGGCCGAACCTTTGCATTATGACTTATTAAAATCTAAGTCTAAATGTATATGAGGGAGGCCAAATTCCTAAGTTGGTCGATGGGTTAAGTCTTGGTGACTTATTTCTTTGCCTTGGTGAAATATGAAGTGGTGATATATGAAGCCTTGGGTATGATTTAAACAATGATAATATTAATGGATATCTTGTGACCTAAGATTAGGTTTTGATGCCATATGATCTAGGTTCTTTTGTTTAGGGTCATTTACCTTTGTAGGGTTTTTTTTTTTGATTGATTTTAAAGAAATCAATGTGAATTTTGATGAGAAAGGGAAGATTATGTGTTTTATTTTTATGATTTTTGGAGAAAATCAAAATATTGTAATGGAGCAATAAGGAGCCTTTCTTTTTTTGCAAAATATTCTAAATATTTAATTGCAAAAAATAAGATTAATTGTGCAAATCTACATCTTGTAAAGCAGAATCATAAAGCGATATTCTATAAATTGCTTTGTGATTTCTTGCTAATTTTAGCAGATTTTTGTTGACTTTTCCTCTTGGTCATATTTCAAACCTATCTTGGAGAGATAAGGGTTTTTTTGAGCTTTTAAAGAAAATCCAGCCTATTTTAAGAGGCTTGACAGTGTGATCATAAAAGTAGTATGCTTTTTTATGCTTTTAGGCAATTTTTTGAGACAGTTTGAAGCCTTTTTTCCTTGAGTTTTTTCTGAGCTTGGATTAGGGTTTCTTGAGAGTTATGTTTTGATAGACTTAGTCTTTTCAGCTCTCCTTCTCAGTTCAGATCGAAGTTCTTGCTCATACACAAATTTTGAGTTTGTGAACACATTATTGTACTCAATTTCAGATTATGGCATTCTCCTTCAGTTGAATAAAGACAACATTCCTACTTCTCATTTCTGTGTCCATTTGCAGTTTCAGTTTGATTTTATCTTGTGATTTCTATTTACAAAATCCTTGTTTTGTCCTTAAACTGTAATTCTTAATGCAAAAAGTTCAGAAATACAGGTTGCATGTTGTGCTTCAAGTTGAGTCTTCATGCAAATCATTTATGTATCAATTGTTCTTGAGAAGTTGTGAAATATTGCATCTTTTTGAAAATTGTTTTTGATGAAGAGATCATAACCGTCATTAAATCATTATTAGGTTTTTAAAGTCATCTGTTAGAAATAAGTTTTTATGTTCAGTCATCTTTTATCCCTTTCCTCAAAGGCTATTTTAGAATAGAATTCATCATTTGGAGAACCAAATCACTCTGGAGATTCCTTCTTTGTTCAGATCACCCTCATCTGAAGAAGGTTTCCATGTTTCAGTAGTTTGCTGAATACTGTATTCAGCAGGGTGCAAAACTATTGATAACATGTACAAGAAAAAAAGTGAAATTGGAAAAGAGCTATTAGGAAAACACTTGAGAATCACAGGAAAATGACAGATGTTCTAAACCCACATTATTTATAGAACTTTAAAATATGGAGAATAGAAGAGGTAAACTACGATAATGAATAGTTAGTTATGGGGAACTGAAAAAAGAATATTATGAAGAACAATTTGTTGTGGGGAAGTTGAAATAGATGAGGAAGAAAGAATATAATGAAACATTTATTGATATAAGTCACTGCCATCCCACGTAATTAACAAGCTCCACCCCTTACATAAATAGACCTGGGAAATTTGTTCTAGGGAACTTCAGGCAGATCAAGAAAAAAAAATATCATGAAACATATGGATACAAGATTCAAGCTATGTTCTTTGTTAATAAATATTGAAGACAAATAGAGAAATTGTATAATAGGTTTTAGAATAACAATTATTTGCTACAAGTCATTTTACATGGGTATTTTGCATAAATGATTTGTCTATAATATTTAATACTAAGCAATGTAGCTCAAATTTACAATTAAGCTTGTGGCGTTATACACATTTTCCAAAGATTCTTGCATCATATAATTGTTGTCATAGCCTAAAGAAAATAGGCATCATCATAAATAATTGGGTTTAAATAATTGATTTGGAAAGTTGAAAAGATATCTATATAAGTGTGGAGAAAAAAATAGTTTGGAAACTTTTAAGTGTTATTCTAATAGCTCTTTTGTCTATTCAATTTTATATTTTTAATTTGAGAAAGAAAAAAATCATGGAAGGTACAAGACAACAAGCAAAATTGGAAAAGAGCTATTAGGAAAACACTTAAGAATCATAGGAAAATGACAGATGTTCTAAAGCCCACATTAAATAGAAGTTTAAAATATGGAGAATAGAAGAGGCAAACTACAATAATGAATAGTTTGTTATGGGGAATTGAAAAAAAGAATATCATGAAAAATAGTTTGTTGTGGGGAAGTTGAAACAAATGAGGAATAAAAAATATAATGAAACATATTGATATAAGACACTGCCATCCCATGTAATTAGCAAGCTCCACCCCTTATATAAACAAACCTGAGCAGTTTGTTTCAGAGAGCTTCAAGTAGATCAGGAAAAAAAGAATATCATGAAACATATAGATACAAGATTCGAGCTATGTTCTTTGTTAATAAATATTGAAGACAAATAGAGAAATTGTATAAGAGGTGTTAGAATAACAATTATTTGCTACAAGTCATATTCCATGGGTATTTTGCATAAATGATTTATCTATAATATTTAATGCCATGCAATGTAGCTCAAATTTATAATTAAGCCTATGGTGTTATACACATTCTGCAGAGATTTTTGCATCATATAATTGTTTTCATGGCCTAAAGAAAATAGGTATTGTCATAAAGAATTGGGTTTAAATAATTGATTTGACAAGTTGAAAAGATATCTGTATAAGCATGGAGAACAAAATAGTTTGGTGTCTTTTAAGTGTTATTCTAATAGCTCTTTTATCTGTTCAACTTTATATTTTTAGCCGATAGGCTATTTATTTGAAATTTCCACTGGGATTTTCATCAGCCCAGCTGTGAATAGGATTTGTCATCTAATAGCTCTTTTACAATTTCTCTATTTGTTTATAATATTTAGTGCCAGACAATGTTGCTCGAATTTATGTGTATATATATGTATTGAATTCCCCATTTCATATTTTAAAAAATACATATAGTCAGGAATATATATCCATATATACAAACCAAGACCATTGCGGCTCATTTGAGATTGCAACAACAATTTATATATGCACATGTATATCTAAACAACTATGTATGCTATCTTTATTTGTATTTAGGTAGACTTTGATTTAAAGAGTTAAAAATAGCATATGTAAGTATTATTTAGCTTTTGAGAAAATTGCTACAATGCAACCATAATATTAAATGATATAGCATTGAGATTTTATTTATAACATAACATTTAATGGTGAAGTATGTGCAACATGTTCATAAGAAATCTAAAAAATTAATTGCACGCCTTGGCAGTGAATGCCCCTATTGAATCTGAATACATTGAAAAACACCGAAAACAATGTAGATTGCATTTGCTTGGTCCCGCCATCTTGATTACCATTGTCCACCAGCATGAGAAACCATTTCCAATTTCGATTTTGTGGGAAAAGGTGGCTAGGATTCCTCCTGTGGCATATATATTTTAATAAGCTTTGAAGTTTAAAACATGTTGTTGGTTTGCATAACTTTTTCCCTTTGCTTATTGTTCATTCTGCGCACTATGCAACTCTCACATAATGCTTGTTTTGTGCATCTTTGGCTTTATACCCATTAACATAGGATAAATTGTAGATTAATAACTCCTCCCCTTGAAATTTATGAAGAAAACAAACATTTAGACTGGATTTTCCCTCAATTGACTGGCTGAGAAGGCTACGAATTCAAACCTTTTGTTCCCTATAGTAATGCGCTACTTTAGAGTAGACAATATCCTATAGGCAACAAAAGGTTTGAATTCGTATCCTTCTTAACCAGTCAATTGAGCGAAAATTCAATTTGAATGTTTTCTCTCTTCATAAATTTCAAGGGGAGGAGTTACATAGTGAGGAAAAAGTATGGTATACACATCTATTTGGATATAGAAATGTGTATATAAATAGATATATACATGTGTACATATGGATATATATATCTGGTTATATGTGTGTGTTTTTAAATGTGCAGACAAAGGGGAAATTCAATGCATATATGTACACAATCATTTCTATTCTTATTGTTGTATAGCCTATTGTTTCGATAAGAAAGGGTGAAAGGACCAGCTAGCAACATATACAAATATTTGCATACAACTATATGTAGAAATATAGTAAACTAATAAAAAACTGCATCAATACATATATAAGCAACCTCAAAGATAAACAAATACATATAGGGGTATATACATATGCATTTATCATTTTTATTCTTATTGATGTATCCCCTAGTGTTTTAACAGTATTAAAAGTATATTTCTATTCTTGTTCTTGTATCTCGTGTTGTTTGATCAGTATTAGAAGTGGAATGGTTATAGATCGATATTTCTAAGTTATCTACCAGTTGCCATTGGGATGTTGCAATACATTAATCTTTTATTTTTATTGTGAAATAGAGCTATCAATTAGTCAACTCAAATTGTAACATTTTGTCCCTGCAAAAATTTCCCAGAACTATGTCTATAGAATTAGGCTTTGTGGATGGGTCTCTAGAGCCCCCCAATCTTGATTTGTTGAAATCCCCCACTGTCTCCATTGCGGAGTCCGACTCTGAGGGCGTCAACTACCAAAATTTAGATCCTAATTCTATAAGTATAAATTTACTTTTGGTTATGTACCTATTGCAAATTTGGTGTTATTGTTTCTATTTTTCTTCGCTTTAAGGTGTATACACACATGGGTGAACCTGACAAAGCATATAGATGTGCAAGTAGATGCGCATTGATATTTTCTAGCATATAAAAAATACCCCTTTTATGTATATGTATATGTATAGGTATATGTATGTATATATATATGTATATGTATATGTGTATGTATATGTATGTGTATATATGTATATGTATGTATATGTATATATATGTATGTATATGTATGTATATGTATATGTATATGTATGTGTATGTATATGCATATGCATATGTATATGTATGTGTATGTATATGAATATGAATATGGATATGTGTATGTATATCTATATGTATATGTATATATGTAGATGTCTCGGCCGACGACAACTTGACCAAGTTTTTTTAATGGCGACGTGGAGCTTCGTAATTAAGTGGGTTGGCGATGGTGGAGCTGGTGGCCTTAATATGCGGAAGTTGAATGGTAAGTGTTTGATTGTGTATGCAAGGGTTAATGCATCCTGTCATTGTTGTATATGTATATGTATATGTATGTGTATGTGTATGTATATGTATGTGTATGTATATGCATATGTATATGCGGAAGTTGAATGGTAAGTGTTTTCTTGTGTGAGGGTTAATGCATCCTGTCGTTGTTGTACGATAGCGACAGTTGAAGTAAATGCAATATTCAATGTTGTAGTGTGGGAAAGTATACTTTGATAAAGTTGTATTGTCGAAAGAGTACAATGTGATATATCAGATATGAAGACAATAGATTTCCCCCTACTTTGTAACTGTGTGATGTGTGATGGAACTCTATGAAATCCCGTGTGGGCATTTCATAATGCTCTTGGTTAGGGGTTTTGCTAGAGTTCACGAGCCTCCACAATGCAAAAAATAAGCTGGGGAGGATACCGAGTGTGGGTTGTGTGGTTTTGGTTTTAATGCCATATATTTTTTCTTGCATAGATACATGCCTACACAAATCCTTATATGCACTTGACTTCCACAAACATAACTTTCAACTAGTTACGTGCATCCAATATTGTATTGTTCTAAATGAGGGATACAATAATAGTGAAATAGTGGAAATGGTTAACACAAAAAACTGTAAAATCCTTGTGTATATATTTTTATATATTCCAATGTTCAAACTATGCTATTCGTTTTGTGGTCATCCATAGATATACATTTATATACACATGGATAGACATATATATTTTGTTATATGTTTATGTGTAATTACTACTTTAAATTTATCTATGGTTATATATGTATATTCATATATACTAATATGGTTGAGCTTGTATGTATACTCCTTGGCTATGTGAGTACATTCAAGTTCTACATCCCAATCAATTATTGAATTTAAAAAGGGTAAAAAACAACAACGAAACCATTTGTACTATAGCCAACATAGAGAGGAAATTTTTGCGAAGCGTCGTACAAAATACGGGCAACAAAGGCTAACTACAACAAGCACACCTGCAGGTCTTCCTATTGACGATTTTCCCTTGCAGCGCCCATTGGAAATGGTAGATTCCATCCCTTATATACAATCTCAAAACAATCCCCTTACTGCACCAACACAACAACACTTGAAAGAAATATTCAATGATTGCTACCTTGCTACGGTAAAGTGGTTCCGACACTACATAGATGCACTTTCAAAAGTTTCTATTTGTTAGATATATTAGAGAAAGCTACATAGGGATGCACACTCATATGTCGGGGTCAACAATGACATGTGTAAGATGCTATTCTGAAAAAGGCACCCACCGCTTCAGCTCTGCAAATGGCATGGACCCAGGCCCACAACCATTGTTGTTAAAAAAGCTAACACAGGTCGAAGAAATGCTTATTGCTAGGGTGGCTCCAATTTTACAAGTGTCTCATGCTAGAGGATGTCAATTTAAATACAATGGTCACACGATAAGATTTAGCAAAACTTTTTCCACGCTAATTGCAATACCTTGAGGTTGTTATCGTATGGAGAACCACCATTGAAGGTGGTAATTACGACTGCTATGTTAATAAACATCACATCGTGGATGCATTGAAATACAAAATTCAATATGAAAAATACTACAATGATGTTGAGGCTCTTAATGTATTACCTGATGTTGCTGTTGATGTCTCCAATTTCTTGCATACAATAGAGCAAGTTTCTGATGAAGAGCTAATGCCATCAACCAGGTCAACAAATGCTGCTAAAGATGAAAATGGCTTTTAAAAATTTTCATCATTTATCCCTTCCTTGCCAAATGCTAGACGAGAGCTCCAAGAAATCAAACAGGTATTACAAATTGAAAAAAAATAGAATATCTTGTGTTGGCCTGAAATTAGCTCTTCTCCTATTAATGAATACAACACTGGAGGTTTATTTGCAATGGCCTTTCCAACATTGTTCCCAACTAGAGCAACACTTCCCCTTCAACTGAGGAATGTTAAAATTCACTTGCATGAATATTCCCTCCACTTAATGAGATATTTTGACCATAGATTTGGCAATCATGTTAGGTTTAGGTATTTCCTTTACAACTTGATAATGAGACATCACAACCAGCAAACTATTTCTGTCTTTGTTAGAGTGGACCTGGAAGACAAAATCCCCAAGTCATTGTCTGCATTGCATGAACTACTTCAAGCCGCTCCTGATGGCTAGATAGTTGAGCAATTGATACGTTTTGGTGCATCATTACGTGAGACCCATTCTTTTTGTAACTCTTGCCAGACCCAACTATCTGCGATGATTGAACAACTTGGCACACCTGCCCTTTTTTTCACTTTGAGCTGTGTAGACACAAAATGGGTTGATTTGCAAAATGTTTTTGCTTTTGTGGCTCGTTTGGAGATGGAGCCTTCAAAAAAGACACTAATAGATAGTGTTGTTTAGAATCCACATATAACATCTTTATATCCGCATCATAGATTCTCAATTTTCTGTGAAGAGGTGAATGAAAATATTTTGCATGCAAAAGATTATTGGTATAGATATGAATGGAGACATCATGGCTCTACACATGTGCATGGTTTTTTATGGCTTCCAGAAGCCCCCAACATGGACACTCTTGATTGATCCAATCACCATGAAGTTACCATGGCAAGGCACTTTTTTGATAGATATGTTTCAGCTTGGAATCCATGTTGCCCTGCACAAAGATTGCTCAGAACGTATCATTGTTCTGAAGAAAATCCATGCTTGCTTTCCACGAGCCAAATTATTTCTAGTGATCCAATCATAGATTATGAAGAGTTGCAAAAATACAGTTCAAAGGCACACAAAATGCTCTGAATATACTTGTTTAAGGAAAAAAGAGAGCAATTACAATGTTGGTATAAAGCACCTTGGCAGTAACAACTTACCTCTACATTGACATCTGATGCTAAGTCTAACAAATCCTGCAAGCCAAAAAGAAATGATGATCACCTAAAATTCATAGCCCACCCATGCTTGAAATTTGGCATGCCAGTGTTGACTGCCAGCCAGTTGTTTCTAGGAATTTTTAAAAAAATTATATTTCTAAATATGAAGCTAAATCTAAGAAGAAAACAAAAAATTATCTTGATATGTTGAAAAGACTTGCAAATACAAATATAGTTGAGGATAGAGCATTGCTTGCATATCAAAAATTCATGATGAATATTCTTGTGGAGCATGACATCTCTACATAGGAGACATGCCATATGTTACAAAAATTGCCTCTTCTCACTTCAAGTTGACAATATGTTGTTTGAATGTTGGCAAAAAACATGGTCCCATATAAATAAAGATGATGCTGATGAATACCTGCCAATAAATTATATTCATTGCTATATGCAAAGGCCTCCAAAGCTAGGTGGTGTATCCCTAATTGACTTGGTCCGCTTATATATACATTCAGAGTAGTGCAAAAAGGCCAAATGGAAACTGAGACAACAACCTGCAATTGTCCTTTTGTACCCATTGTTCAAGACTGTTCTTGTTGAAGATACAAATATATTTGAGACATTTTGTTGGACTGAACTTATGTTATACAAACCTTTTTGAAACATACAAATAGATATAGGTTGTGGAAAAAAAGAGATCATACAAAATTGGAAAGTTTTAAAAACAATTGGTTATCATCCTTGGCATGTTAATAGACTTCCAGTTGCATCCACGATTGAAGAAGAACATGGCAGTGATACTAATGATTTGAACCATCGACCTTCTCTGGATGAATATGAATGGGAAGTTTTCTCTCGACTTGCTACTACTACTAACTTCAGTATAAATCAGCTCTAGTTATTGGGTAGGCAAGACTTTGATATGAACCATTCATGGAATACAAACCATGTTTTTGAACAACTTCATAATATTGCTTTGTAGTTCATCCCATCAGCTAGGGCACAATGTGAGCAAGCTACGATACAATTTTTTCCTATAAATACATCATCCCATCAACTTTCACCAAAACAACAATTGGCTCTTCAAATCATTGAGTCCCATCACATGCAACCTTCCCCTAAAGGCCCTCTTCGCATGATCATTCAAGGGATAGCTGGCACTAGAAAATCCTTTTTGATAAATTGTATGAGACAATAAATAAACCTCTACTACTAGATCCAATAGCTCGTTGCTCACATTTCCCCCCACAGGTGTTGCTGTGTACAATATATGCACCTCCACAATCCATACAGTCCTTCAGATTCCCATAAAGGATATTAATCCTTTGCAAGGCCAACCATTGACAATATTCCAAAAACAATTTAAATATATTGAATACATTTTGATAGATGAAATGAGTTTTCTAGGCCTGAAGTTGCTGCTGAAAATAGATAGCTGATTGCTCCAAGCATTCCCCAATAACCAGAGGGAGCCATTTGGTGGTGTTTCTATCATCCTTGTTGGTGATCTTGCCTAGTTTCCACTTGTCATGGATATGCCTATTTTTGCTTCATGCTCATTGGCTGTAGCCTTATGGCACACTTTCGCAGTCTCGGTGACATTGGACACTATTTTATTGCAAAAAGGAGATAGCCCTTCCAAAAAAATGTTTTAGGAAATCCTTCTCCATATAAGAAATGGTGAGGCTCTCCACGATGACTAGGAAGAGCTTATGAAGAAAATAAATAAAATGCTCTTAGCCACAGAAAGAGAAAAATTTGATGTTGCTACACATTTGTTTTCCACAAATGACTTGGTTGTATTCCACAACAAAAAAATGATCAAACAGTTAAACCCTCCCATAGCCATTAGAATTGCTTGAGTAGCACAATAACATACATCTGATCATGGAGATGATGACCAACTTCTCCCAAAACTGCTACTTTGTGTTGGTGAACAGGTGATGCTAACAACAAATTTATGGATTCAAGCTGGCCTAGTCAATGGATCCCTTGGTCTTGTTACAACTATTGTGTACAATGCACATTGTAAACCACTAGATCTGCTTGACTATGTTGTTCATTTCCAAAATTACATTGGTCCAACATGGGACCCAAAAAACCCAAGAGACATCCCCATCCCAGCTATAACTCAGGGTACTCGAACAAAAATTCCACTCACCATGGCATGGGGAATCACAATACATAAACTACAAGGCTTAACATTAGACAAAGCAACAATAAACATAGGCAGGAAAGAGAGTCAAGGGTTGAATTTTACAACTATCTCTTGTGTTAAATCAATTGAAAGACTCTACATTGATCCAACATTCTCATTTGAGAGATAATCTAGACTTAGCAATAAAAAATACATTGCTCGATGTTGCAGCGAAGAGACACATTTGGAACAACTCCAACCCTTGCCAAATGCTTCCACCCCTAGCTTGTGCTCCAGTTTATAAAAAGGCTCTGAAATAATTATTCTCACATTTGGTCTAGACTGTATACCATCCTCTTTTCAAGGATTTCTAAGTTAAATGTTATAGAAGCATGCCATGTAATAATCTGTGCAAAATGGGTATAATGCCAAAGATGCACAAAGATACTAGGCAACAATAAACAAAGGACAAAACTTGTACAAGCCTGTATCATGTTTTGATCATTCCATTCTATTAAAGTATATATTCAACTATTCCACAAACTTTTTCAACAATATTTTGTTGTATTTCATTGATTGGTTTTAAATTATGCACCTATGCTTTGTTTCCCATTTTCTGTGCCTATATACTCTATGTTTGACTACCACATTAAATTTCTGCCATTTGTTCAATGTTTTGCATCCTCTTAGCTTTACACATTAAAGATAATTTTCTTCTTGTTTGCTATCTTTTGTACCTTCAGCAATATAGTTTTTGCTAAATTCAGTATGCAAATATGCACTGATAAATATTAATCTGCTGACTTCTCATTTCAACATTTTGTTGTGTCATAAGTTTTGTATATGACATTTAGAAGAATACAATCTTCTATATATTCCACCTATCCATGTTTTTCCAAGTGTTTTTAAATTATATGATGTCAATTCTTCATCATCATACCTACAATTCTCTTTCAACTGATTTTAACATGCAGTCTCTAAACATACAGTTGCAGCTATTACAAATTGATACATATGCAGATACAAACAACTTCAAGTGTCAAATATGCACATAGATTTCAACCAAAAATAAGTAGAGCCTGAAAGTTCTATAAGTCAATAATGCGTTTTGAACATTCCAGTATATTAAACTATATATGCACATACTCTAGAAACATTCTGAATTTTTTTTGGTTCCATTTGACTAATAAGTTTACAATTTTTCTTGGTGCAACCATGTTGTGTTTTCTATTTTCTCTGCTTATATACCCTGAGTTTTGAAATTTTTCTTTCATGCTTTGCTTCCATAGATTCTTATGTCTTCTTGTTAGCTTTTCTATTAGCTTTATTTGGTTCAAATAGTTGCAAATGTTGATCTACAAAATTCTCTTTTTCATCATTTCACTATTTTACTCTTCCTGTATATTGCATTCAGAAATATATAGTCTTGTGTACATTGCTTCTTTTTTTCTCATATATGATAAAAATCCATGCTATTTGTGATAGGTTGCTTGGGCCTATTTACAATGATGATGGAGTTTGTTGACCGTGTGGTATGGCAGTCGTGGAACTAGTTTCTTTGTTCAACGAAAACAAAATGGTAGGTTTTTTGCTCTCATGAGGGTTGAGACATCCTTGCATTTTTGCATGATGCCATGAAAGGCAGTACATGCAATATTAATTGTTCTATTATGAGGATGTCTATTGTTTTGCTTCCATTGTGAAATGATGCACCGTGGTGTTGGTTTCATAGAAGCCTACTGAACAAAGTTGCCATCCACCTCCATTAGATACTAGATTGGAGAGCTTTCCAACTATTCTGCTCAACAATCTAAAACATCTCAACTTCTATTGTTGTTGTAAATCATTTTGCAATGCCTTTTTTCTGCTCCATGCACATCTAACCAGAGACATTTTAATATATTCAAATAAAATGTTGCTTTGCAGTAATATCATGTTGGGCTCAATGCAAACATAGATGAAGAACGAGATATGAAGCCCATGTGTCAGACAATTGGTACTTGAAAGACGACCATACCTATAAGCATAAACAAGATTTATTTTATAGATTTTATATTTTCATGAGTTATACATTCAACCCTTTTCTTCCTAATTATCTAGATGCGCCAAGAAATTCTAACCATGGTTGGTCTCATGCAAACCCCAATGGAAATTTCAAACAAATAACTGATAGGTAAATGCCAACTGTTACATAGATTGCTTGTTTTGTATTAACATGTTTCATGATATTCTCTTTCTCTCATCTCTTTGAAGCTACCTGTAACAAGGTATTTCTTGTCATAGTTTACTTGTTGTATTCTTCATCAAACATAAGATTGACTTGTACCTTTTGACTGGTTTCTATTTTTTTGGGCCCATGTATTCTCCCTCGCCTCTGGCTATTGTTCGTTGTTATCTCTATTCATCCTTAGTGCTATATGCATTTTGTACAACAAAAGCTTTATATAAGAAAGTCTTCATATCTATGGTTTACAACTTCTACTCTCCATATGTTGTGATTCTAAAGTGTTATTATAATACATCTTGCAACTATTACATAGATTGCTTGTCTTGTACCAATATGTTTCATGATACTCTTTTTCCCTCATCTGTTTCAAGCTCCTTATAATAAACTCTTAATTGTTGTGGTTATTTTGTTTGGATGGAACATGTTATATGTGTTCTATCAATATGTTCCATGGTATTTATTTCACCTCATTTTTTTGAATTTCCCCATGATAAATTGTTCTTCATGGTACTATTTTTTCTAGATCCCCATAACAAACTGTTCATTCTCGTAGTTTTCCTCTTCTATGCTGCATATTTTAAAATTATATTTAATGTATCTTTTCTCTATAATATTTAGCACCAAATAAGTGTCATTCTAATACCTGTTATATAAGTGGAAAAACACTTAATAATCATAGGAAAAGCACAGATGGTCGGAAACCCACATTAAATATGGCTTAAGACCATGGAGAATAGAACAGGTGACCTACAATAATGAACAATTTGTTATGGGCAAGTGGATATTAATACAACACAAAATATCTATGTAACAGTTGGCCCCTGAATTCAAAAATTCAATCTAGAAATTACTTGGCATTGAATATTATAGACAAAATAGAGAAATTGTAAAAGAACTATTAGAAAAACACTTAAGAATCACAGGTAAATGGCACATGGTCAAAAACCCACATTAAAAATATTAATACAAGAAAAGCAATTTATATAAGAGTTGAGTTGTCAATTGAAAATTTGAGCTACGTTCTTTGGCAGTCAACCCACATTAAATAGAAGTGGTAAAGCCAATGGGCTCCAATACCCTGTGTAAAATGGGTATAATGCCACAGACTTAATTGAAAATTTGAGTTACATGTTTTCCAGCTAAATATTATACATGAATAGATAAATTGTAAAAGAGCTATTAGAATAACACTTAACAACCACTAAACTATTTTTATCTCTAAAATGTTTATGCTTTCATACTAACCCTCTACATATATATATATGCAATTAATCCTATGTTAATCTACAATTGCTTCTATGTTAATGGGTATAATGCCAAAGGTGCAAAAAGAAAACCACAAACAATAAATGAAGGGAAAAAAAATTACTAACCTTGACCATATTTTTTGATGAAAGAAAAGAAGATTTAACTGTAATTTCTCCATCCCTATAGAGATATAATCTCTTTGAAGTCTCCAAAATGGGTATAATGTCAAAGATACAAACATATAACAAGGAATAATAAGTAGAGGCAAAAGACATGAACAATAAATTAGTCACTCTAACACCTCTTATAAAATTTCTCTACTTGTCTTCACTATTTATTATGAAAGAACGTAGCTCGAATCTTGTATCAATATCTTTCATGATATTCTTTTTTTCTCATCTACTAGAGAGCCATCCACAAAGCTTCATTCTGCACACTATAAAGACTCTATAATAACTAAAAAGATGCATAAAGATGCACATAGATAAATAAAACAATAAACCAAGGGCAAAAAAATTACAACAATCTCTCATTTTAACTACAATTTTTCCATCCAAAACAAAGTGATAATCTCTTTAAAGTTTGCAAAATGGGTGTAACGCCAAAGATAGAAACATATAACAAGAAGACATGAACAATAAATTAATCTTTTATGCAAAACACCCATGCAAGTCGACTTTATTTGCATTCCATGGCTAAGATGTGTATGCAAAAGTATGTTTGGGAAACATGGGCACATATAATGTAACCAATAGCCAAAAAGGCAAAAAATGTAGTCATGTACGAAATGAGAACCAGGCCAAAGGTGACATTTTTTACTATAGTCTTGTCTGGAATGAAGAATAATAGGCATAGACTATGAGAATGAACAACTTGTTACATACACTATCAAATGAAAGATAAAAAGAGAATACCATGAAACATATTCATACAAGACACACAATCTATGTAAAAGTTTCCATTTACCTATGATTGTTAAGTGCTTTTCTAATAGTTCTTTCACAATTTGTGTATTTTGCCTCTAATATTTACTGCCAAATAATATATGCACATGTATGTATATGTGTATATATGTATATGTATGTATATGTGTATATATGTATATGTATATGTATGTATATGTATATGAATATGTATGTATATGTATGTATGTATGCATATATATATATATGTATATGTATATGTCTAACCTCTTTTATTATAGATCTATATGATTTCCTTTATAATGTTGCACAGATACAATAGGCATCCAAAAAAAATTGTGCACTCTAAATTGTCTATTTCAAATTGTTTAATGCTCCAACAACTCAATCCAATGCTGCTTGTGCTTGTTAAACAAAATCAACAATACATGTAAGTACAAAACTTTTCCATTATCAATAAATAGATTTGGTGAACCAATTGTAAATATTACTGATTATTTCCAGTTTTAGATTGTTTATATTGATTTTACCCATATACTTACCGATTTTTTATGGTTCCTTCCTGATCTTGCTTGCCTATCCACTGACATACCCCTCTCTTCTATTTACAGGTACTAGGCTAAAGCATGCAAAAGCATCCCAAAATCATGATGCTTATTTTTTTACAAAGTTATCGCAACAAAAAAAACACTACAGTATGACAGATCATAAATGAAAACACTATATTTTGCTCAATTTTGATATTGTGTGATGTATAATGCAACTCCACAAAATTTCCCGTGGGTCACATTCCATACTTTTCTTGCTTAGGGGTTTGGCTAGAGTCCCTGGGGCTCCATGATGCCAATATGGTAGGGTGTATAACAAGCGTGGGTTTTGTGTTTTGGCTTTTAACACCATATATTCCTTCTTACATAAATACATGTGTACAAAAATTCTTACATACACTTGGCTTCGAAAAACATAGTTTATAACATGTTTCTTATGCCATAGCAAGTGGTAGGGAAGCACTTGAGACTTTTCTCATGTCACCTCAAAGCAAAGCATATCTTTTATTCATTTATTCTAACAATCCAAAAAAATATGTATTGCGTCATCACACTCTTCTTTTTGTGATGTCTATATATTTGTTTTTGCTCAAAGATTGTGTCACTGAGTCTACAATTGCAGTTTGAAGTAATTCATAAAAAAATGATATTTTTATTCCCAATTTCCTTGTAATTGACTACTTTTGAATCCTTTATACTTGTCTCCATTTTATTTTACTACTACTAACCCAAAAAACACATGCATACTAACACTTTAATTTACAAAATTATGGACTAAATAGTATTAAAAACTGATATTTTTATTTCCAATTTCCTTGTAATTGACTACTTTTGAATCCTTTATACTTGTCTCCATTTTATTTTACTACTACTAACCCAAAAAACACATGCATACTAACACTTTAATTTGCAAAATTATGGACTAAATAGTAATTATAAAAAGTATTCAATATTAAACATCTTTCTTTCTTCAAAAATATGTGATAACCAAAGTTATTGACTACCTTTGTTAAACAATACTTTTTAATGCAATATTAGAAATTAAAGGCATTAGTAATAACTCTTTAAAAAATCTGCCTTGTATTTGTATGCATATGTATCTTAACATAATTAAATAATAATGACACAAAAATAATAACCCAAATTAATGATAACCTAGACAAAAAGCTCTAGGTTATCATTAATAACCCAAATTAATGATAACCTAGACAAAAAGCTCTAGGTTATCATTAATAACCCAAATTAATGATTTTTTTAAATTTGAGGTCTCTAAAAGCTCTAGGTTATCATTAATAACCCAAATTAATGATTTTTTTAAATTTGAGGTCTCTAAAGCTCTTTTTATTATTAACCCTCCTCTGAAGCTCTTTTTTATTATTATTATTAATGACACACCTTAACCCTACTATTAATTGTAGGGTTAAGGTGAATAGTCCTTAGTCTTGAACCTCTTCTTTGTATGTTTTCCATCCCAACACTCTTTGAAAATTGCATTGATAGTCTTTGTAATTCTTTGTAGATGAAGGACATCATGTAGAGTATTAGGAGTGAAAGGTCATGTCAATGTTGTGAGAGACATGCAATTGACATTAGCCAAGATGTGCACAAATTTTAATCAAAATTAATGTCACATCCTCCATATCTTGCAACTTGCTTCTAATCCTTCATTAGCCTCCTTAATCACCTATTTGCACAACCTTAATCTAATCCTCTTGCCTTTTATGGTATGCCTCCAAGTCAACCATCATAAATGATTTCTTCATTTAGCCAAGACACCCTCTTCCCCATGTGAATTAAAAATTCACATTTATTGCTTCAAGGCTCTCCTCTTCCACATGTAGGTTGTTGAGGAACTCTAAAATTACTCATGTGTCACATCTCCCACATGGGGACAAACACCTCCTTTATGAAGAGACCTTGTCTTATCCCCAAAGTACTTCCAAGTACCCTCCAATCATGTGAATTAAAAATTCACATTTATTGCTCCAAGGTTTCTCTCTTTCCCATGAGGATTATTGAGAAATTCCAAAATTAAATTGCAGTATGATTGCTTGCTTAAAATTAAAATTAATGGATACATTGTAACTAATTAGATTCATTCAACATGGCCTATGGTTTCATTTATTAATATATAATATTTATTAATTTTAGTTACAATAGTTATTTAAAATTGAATTTACTTAATAATGGGCGGACTTAGAAGGGGACCTATTTTTTTGTCAGCAAAAATAGATTTAAATTCACTAGTTTAATAGAGCAACATAAGATAATACGTTTATTTGTTTACAACAAAGTTAAATTTAAATTTAAGGATTTAATACAAATATAAAACAAAATGTAAATTCTTTAATTTTTAATTTGTACAGATTTCATGGAATTATTTTATCTCATCTAGTATAATATTTACTAGGAGTTGCATGCATAGGCATGCAACAATCAGCCAATAAGGTTGCATCACAAATGGCTATTCAGTGGACAAGAAGTAGGAAATTTTTTGTGGAAAGGAATGGGAAATAGAAAAATCAATAATATTTACAATTGTTTGATTGGGTCAAGAAACAAGCGTGTTAATTAGTCAATAGAAGTAACGTGAGGTTAGTTCATATCTCATTGGCTATGGCTGAGATTACGAACCTTTTCCACAAAGCTAATAAATTGATTTGCGCATCTCCACATAGAAAATTACTAGTTGAAAATCAATTAATGAAAATGTAAAATGAAACCATAGGCCATGTTGAATGAATCTAATTAGTTACAATGTATCCATTAATTTTAATTTTAAGCAAGTAATCATCAATATTTTTTTTTATTAATATATAATATTTAATAATTTTAGTTACAATAGTTATTTAAAATTTAATTTACTTAATAATGG